>QPKB01000006.1:11583527-11593527 GCA_003546025.1 Camphora micrantha | reverse complement strand
GTGGAAGCTGAAGCCACTAGGATTGATGATTCTAAAGTTGTTGCAGATTTTATCAAATCTAACATATTCTTCAGGTTTGGAATTCCAAGAGCCCTAATAAGTGATCGAGGCACTCACTTTTGCAATAGAACTGTGGAGACGTTGCTGAGAAAGTACCATGTGACCCACAAGGCATCCACTGCTTATCATCTGCAAACTAGTGGACAAGCGGAAGTGTCAAATCGAGAGATCAAGTCCATACTTGAAAAGACGGTCAATCCAAGTAGAAAAGATTGGAGTTTGCGCTTGGATGATGCATTATGGGCGTATAGGACTGCATATAAAACGCCCATTGGGATGTCACTTTATCGGTTGGTGTTTGGAAAACTATGCCACCTTCCAGTTGAGTTAGAACATAAGGCTTACTGGGCTATCAAGAATTTCAACATGAAGATGGATGAAAGTGGAGAACACAGGAAGTTGCAACTACAAGAGTTGGAGGAAATTCAGAATGATGCATATGAGAGTGCACGGATTTACAAGGAAAAGACAAAAGCTTTTCATGACAAGATGATCTCTAGGAAAGAGTTTAAAGTTGGTCAACAGGTCCTTCTATATCAGTCACGGCTTCATTTGTTTCCAGGTAAGTTGCATTCTCGTTGGATTGGGCCTATTGTTGTTACTAATGTTTTTCCACATGGTGCAGTTGAAATTCAAAGTTTAGCCACTTCCAAAGTGTTCAAGGTGAATGGTCATAGACTTAAGCCTTTCTATGAAGGTTTCCAAATAGAGAATGTGGAGAAATTAGACCTTGAAGATCCGATCTATCCTAATTGAGAAGGAAGCATTGAGTCGAGCCAACGACAATAAACAAAAGCGCTGCTTGGGAGGCAACCCAAGGGGAGTTCGTTCATTTTCTTCTTATTTTCGCATTTATATTTTGGTTATTTTTTTGCCTTTTCTTTGCATTTAACCTTACATTGGGGACAATGTAAGTTTTAAGTGTGGGGGAAGGGATTTAGGTTGTGTTTTAATTTTAGATTTTTCAAAAAAAAAAAATGCTAAAATAAAAATCTGGTGAGTAATAAAATCGCACCCTATACTTGGACTCACCAGATAAAAATATGGCCTTTTGTTTTTGTGGTCTTTGATGAGCAAGATTCAATTAAACTTGAAAAATTCATGACATGATTGATTTATAAATCGATTAGTTAGTTATTCTCCTTGAGGATGGTAGTGACTAAATTTGGTAGACAAAAAGCCGGTGAGATTTTGAGCCTTTAGACTGACACATCCATATCAGTCTCATTATTTTCTTTCATGTGAGATATTCTTCCGTGGATTTGTTTCTCTAGAACTTGCCTTGATTCTCTTCGAGGTCACATAGACACAAGCATGCATGAACATGATTAAGGCCATCTTTGTTATAAGCCATTTAAGCCAAATGGCCTACCCAGTATTTAATTTTTCCTTTACTAAACCCCTTTGAGCTTTATATTTCTATTTATTGCAAAACCACATTACAAGCTTTAAACCTAAAAAAAAAAAAAAAACTACCTTTACCCAAGCCGTAGAACTAGTGGAGCATTGTTCATCATTATGATATGTATGGATGTGCAAGAAATAAGTGTGGGGGTGTCTGGAATTGTGGTATGGCTATGACTGGTGTAATGGAGCAGGTTTTCATCTTTGATATGTGAGATCCATTATGGGTATCTTTATTGTCAAAATAATAATAATAATAATAAAAGAAGAAAAAAAGAATAATAATAATAAAAAAAGAGTTTATGAAGTGATGGAGGAAACTGCTGTCCATGTTCATGAATCCTCCTAAAACTCCAAGAAAGGATATGTTCATATGTGATACATACAAAGGTGGAAGTTGTTGCGAAGAATCGTTTCTTGCTGCAAATGAAAAGTGTTCCCTTTGAACGATCTCTTTTTCAATAAAAGAGTTTTACATGGTTTAAATGCGTTGAAGCCAAATTGAGGAAGATGCTGAATGGCGTAATTGGTTTTGAATGTCTTATATATTCAAGCTTGAAGTTGGTTCATTTTTGCTCCACTAGTTTCGATGGTTTTTGAGCTATATTCCCAAATATTTCCCACCTTGATCCTAAACCCCGTTACAACCCTTGAAAAGTCCTTATGATTCGTGTTATGCATGTGATCCCAGTGGTGGAGAATGAGAAGATATGCAAGCTTATGGTAGATCATTTCTATTGGAATGACTTTGAGCGAAACACCTAACCTTCAAACACATGAGAGTCGAGTGTTTATTTCCGTGAGGGTCTACGTATTTAGTTTACTCCATCTTTGAGTGAAATTGCTTACTAAGTAATCGTAAGATGTTTAAGAATGTTTATTCATGATATGTTATGAGTTTTGAAAAGCTCGGTTGTTCTTTGTTGATGGCGTTTGCAACCTTGGTATTTTTGAAAAAAAAAAGTAATTTGGAGTTTTGCTCGTCCTAGACGAGCAAAAGTTAAGTGTGGGGGAATTTGATGAGAATGCAAAATGTTATATTTTTCTCTCTTAATGTTTAATCCTTTATACTCATTTGATGCCTAAATGTACTCATTATTCTTATATTTTGATTTAGGAAGCAAATGGAGGTATTAATTGCTAAACGAAGCTAATTGGGCGATTTTAAACAATTTTCGCATCACTTCGCAAGCTGGGCATAACTCTCTCATCCGAGCTCCAATTATTATGATTCAAGATACTGTGGAATGTCAAAAGAAAGTGATCGTATTTGATGCTGAATGAATGAAGCTAATTCGGAGCCAGGTCTTGTTTAGAGGAAATAAAGCAGAAGGGCATTATGGTAAATTTGAAGAAATCAGGAGTTCGTCGAAACATATCCAATATTGGGCTCATATTGTGCAGAACGAAAAATAGTGCAACTTTACTTCTTGGGTCGAGTCCAACAGAAACCCGAATGAGAAGATATGGTCAAGAAGAAGATTTTGACTAAGTTAGAATTTAATTGATTATTTTATTAATTTCCATCTCCAATCCCTCGCCACTTCAAATTCTCTCCCATCTCACAGCTGTACTTTTCCCCTAATATCTCTCCAACGATTCTTTCCTATCTCTCAATTATTTATTCTTTCTTTCCATCTCTCCTCATCTAAACCAACCATCTTTCTTTCCTTATTTTCCCTCATACATCCACACCACCTAATTTCTCTCCTTTCTCCAGCCAAACTCTCCACTATAAATAAGCCACCCCATATGCAACACAGACCACCCTCTCAACCACACGTTCTCTCTTTTTCTCTCTTCTTCCTTCTTTTTCCATTTATTTTATTTTGCAAGTTAGCATGGCTAATTTTCTTTAATTGGTTGAAGGAGACTGAAGCCTCGGAATGAATACTGTGAGATCTAATTTATTTTCATTGTTCAAATTATGCTTTGAATATAGGTTGTTCTTCTATGCTTAATTTGTTATCATGATTGTTTCGTTTAATTGCTAGGAGGCCTACTAGTTTATTATTCATCACTTCTAGATTTCCATAAATCTGTAGTTATAGCTATTCTACCAAGACTGTCTACAAAGTAGTTTTTTATATTTTTCTTCTCACTTTGCCAAAGCCTAATAGCATTATTTCAAACATTATTTCTAGAAATCTTTCTAAATTGTGGGCATATGGCATTTTGGACATATTCTTCATAAAGTTCATTTTCAGGAAAAACAATTGGTTATTCAATTAGTATAATCATTTTAACAAGTAGTTGTTTAGCATTAACAGCATTATAAGAAAAAAGTCCTAAACTACTACCACCAATAGTAAAAATTTGGTTGTGTGCCCCTAGCCCCCTTCCCCTTAAGGCCTCGCAATATGTTTGGGTTCACATTTGTTCTTATGCCTAATCAATTGGCCGGTACCCCCACCTGAATAGGCAACATAAATCTTACCATAATATTTACATTTTGCCTTATCAACCTCCTTTCCATATTTGTCTTTAACCTTTAAAATATCATTTGTTTGCCAAACTATGGAAGTTCTAGGTCTTTTAGATATTCTACGAGCACTAGTAACTTCTACATGAACTTCTTCCCTTACTTCTTCTTCCAATTCAACATAATCATCTTCTTCCCCTAAATTAATGAAAGAAAACTCTCAGGAAAGATTTCTAAAACATCATCCAGCCATATTCAAAAAATCAATTTTGAAAAAAAAAATATATATATAATAGTAATAGAGACTTTTGTGATAATTAATATAAGAATGGAGAGAAAATGAGAGTTAATGTAATATATTATAGACTATATAGAAATATGGGATCTCAGAGTTAAATGAAATAAGTATCTCAAAGGTTTTTAAGGCCCCTTAATCTTGTCTCTTGATGGCTTGACCTTTGACTCCCCCAAAAGCTTCTAAGAAATATGATTAGAGAGAGATTTGGATGTTTTGAAAGAGTGAGAGAGTGTTTTGAGAGAGTGAGAGAGAGTTTGGTGAGAAATGAAAATGGGAGGTCCTACCCTATTTATAGACTTTTGAAAATTCAAAAATACGAAAATGCCCCTAATATGACCAATTTTATAGATGTTGGGTGGGGGCTAAAATTGTCAAAACGATCCATATGACCGTTTTTCCGTGCTGGCACGGTAGAGGCAGGTCGTCCTGTGCTGGGCCGTGCCGTTGACCAGACTGGGCCAGGCCACGTACGACACGTTGACTGTCGTGCTGGGTCGTGTAGTGCCAGGCCAGCGCGCCTCATTTGACATCTCTACATTCCATGCAGTTGTTTTCACCGGATAGAATAATTTAAAATGAGATGAGAAGTTACCAAGAGGTAAAGTAACTATTTTTTTTAAGTTCTTTACTTAAATTTTATGAGGTAAAGGTTTTTATGGATATTGTTAATAAAAAAGCATAATTTAGTGGTGGTTGAAGCTTTATTTTCTTTTGCTTGTTGTGTACAACCAAACATAGTTAAGTAAAATGTTGGGTGGTTAAAATTACTTTACCATATGAAAAACCAACAATAAGTTAAGAGCACATTTGTGCAGCTGTTTTTCTACGAAAAGTACGTGGAAAGTCAAAACTCTTTCCAACCATTAAAAAAAGTTTGACCTTTGGTGTGTCCGCCTTCCTAAAAAAAAAATGAAAAACTAAGCTACTAAATTTTCCAAAGCTATATAGAAAAGCGTTTTTTAGGGAGATGGGTTTCTATATATGGCTTGTTCGGGGAACCAAAAATGTGCCCTAAATGATGGTTATGTTTAAAAATACTCAACACTTGAATTCTCCAATCATGGAGGCATGAATTTAAAGAATTGCAACAAGAGAATCTCATGCTCTACCGCGTTTGTTTCTAAAGGAAAGGAATATTGCATTCCTCCCATGGTTGTCATATAGAAAATAAAAATCCTCTCTATCCAAGAAAATTAGTTCATATTTTTCCTGTTCTATAAGAAAAACGTGTCGCGCCAAATAAGGAGACATCGATTACACGTAAAATGAATAGCTTTCGTCTCCATCAAGGGATCCTCCCATCCTCGATCTCTTACATTAAAGCATAAAGGAAAAGTGGACTACTTTTCTCACTTCACATGTTTCTTTCATTTGGTGTGGCCTCTTTTCCTGTTTTTATACTAGTTTTTCTAGTTAGCAAGGAAATCACTTCATTTTGCAATCTCATTTCTGAGCAATAGGTAACCTCAACTATGGCGTTTACACAAATTTGCCTTAAAACAAAAGGGAACAAAATTTTAAAGGTTTTGGCATTATTTATTTGTTTATTGATATATAAATTTGCACTAATGCACTCTTGCCCTCTACAATTGGAGCCAGGGGCGGACTTAGGTTTTGAGAAGTGGCACGGTCACCCTAGGTATATATTGAAAACTCCTTAGAGGGCTATGGGCCATGTGGCCCAAGCCTTGGTTCGAAACTCATCCTTCCCCACCTTACAATGCCCTAGCTAGCCCCATCAGATCGTTGGAATAGCCCTAATTCCCAAATCAATAGAATGCAGTCCATCGAAAACCCTCTTCAATCTCCATTGTCATCGACGTGGAAAATCATATTCTTATGTAGAAATTTAGGTCTACTTTCTGTAAGGTCCCCGACCTTAATGGGTCAGTTAGCCCATTAATTTCACGACTTGACCCATTAATTGTCAGCTAGTTAATAAGGCGAGTTCAGTATATGAGCGAGTTGCTTTTACTATTAGAATATTTTTCGCGAAGTTTCGTGCAATTCCGAGTGTGTTCAGCCCTAGCAGGGGTGTAGTTGTGCAATTTAGGAGAAAATTAGGTATTTTTCTAAAAAATCCCGTTTTCTCGATTTTAGGCTCGTTGGAAAGGTCTCATCATGTTCATCGTTTTTCTCTCTTGGCTCGTCACAATTTGAAGACCCGAAAGTCCTCAAATAACTCAATTTCCTTGGACCCAGTTATTAAGGGCAAACCGGTTACTTCCCCTTCCCCTTCCTCCTCTAGCCTATTATTGGCCCTAATCTCTCCTTTACATTCTCTGTAATGAAAGAAAACTACAGCAGCCCCTTCGTTCCTTTTTCTCTTCATCTCCAAGCCCAGATTCAGCTAAAGGAGCCAACTCCAGGACAATCCAAGCCCGTCATCTTCCTCCTCTTGTCTTCTCCTTCCTTTAGACATCATTTTGCTAAGTTTTCCCTGTCTTCATCTTCCCCAACCTGCTTAGATCTAGTATTGTATGTGATCTTCCTCTTCTCCTTTCTTCTTTTTTCTGTTCTAGGATTGGTTTGGGAGCTTTTGAGAGTGGATTGGTGGTCATAGTGCGTAGGGAGATTTATCTCCTTCATTTCCCATAAATCTCTTTCTTTTTTCTTGGTTGAGGCAAGTGATTAAACAATGTTTAATGGATGTATGCTTGTATGTTTTCTTGATTTTGATGATGTATTTGTTAGATCACCCTAAACAAAGCTTGTTACTGATTTTAGCTTTTGGATTAACATGTAAATTAGGGTTTAATGATGAATGGGTCAATTGGATGGAATGGGTTGGTTTGATTGTGCTTAAGTGATGGAAGTATGTTTTGGGAAGAGCATGGAGGCCCTATTTTGTAGGAAAAACCATTAGGCTGGCTTGGGAAGGAAGAGAGTAGAAAACCTAATTCGGGGTCTCTGTCCGAGGTCGAATCGATTGGATGGTCTTGTTATATATATGACCAAATTTGAACCAACATAACTTTTAATCTGTCTGATGGATTTTTAAGTTCTATATATCTTTGGAAAACCCTTGGGACGTAAAATTGAATAGCCCGGATTTCATAATGATCAAAGGTGGAAAAGTAAATTAGATATTTGGATTAATGAATCAGACCTTGTCTTTTTGGAAAAAAAGAGACTTTAACTTAGGTTTAGGCCTTAGATGTTGGAATCCTTTGAACCTAATCTCACACGACCATTATTGGGGGGGGGGGGGGGGGGGGGGGGGGGGGGGAACAAAGTACGTGGCTTGGTGTGCTTCGTTGGTTGTCTAGGTTTTTCGTGTATTAAGCATGGTTTACCCGAATTCTCGTGGAATTGTGTTAATCGATGCTCACTAATTCTGTACACCAAGGATCCCTTCCAATAGAGCATCGTTGATTCAAATTCCATAAGTACTCAATTAGATCATGTACAGTACGTGGATGACAACCCTTTCCTAGGATCGGATTGTAACTTCCTCATTGACTTATGAATTGTATCCATTGATATCGTCATCTTGTACACTCTCTTGGCGTAAAATGCCTAATTAAGTACGAAACATAAATCCTTGTAGAATTAGGAATTGGACCAGACTTAGAATGTACCCTAGGTCCATCTTACCTTGTACTTGATAAACATTTGTGGCTAGATTGTTAGAGGACTACTTGGGTGGGATTCATGGACTTGTTTTGTAACTTGGCTCGATTGGAATAATCCTTATACTATGGTCTTGTATATTGAACTAGCCATATATGCTTGTCTTGATTCTTGTGTCAAGCACCACATCACTACCCATTATCCAACCATAGTTGATCCACTATGAGGATGATTGCATTTCATGACCAACTGCAGTTTGGAGGGGTTTAGGTGGGTCAGTTACTCGGACACTGGGATGGGCAGTCGGCTTGGACGGCGTCCATGGAGTAGAATAGTTGGGAGCGGGCTTGGACAATGCTGTTATTCCTAGTACTGGAAGCTTGGATCCCCCTGGAGCCAGACTGTGGTATCAATGATTGGGATAGGATTGCTACTAGTATCTTGGGAGGCGGCTTGGACATCCTCAGAGTCTCCATTGCTTGCATGTATCTTGCACTTGCATTGTGTTGATGGTTGCTCTTGTTATGTGATGCTAGGATACTTGTTATTGGTTCTTGATTTATACTCATGCTATATGCCTAGTTTCTTTACCTTGTGCACTTATGATCTATGCTTGTCTTTACTTGTATCTTGACACATGTTATACATTGTTATTATGCATTGCTTATCTTTTGCTTAACACATTGTTGACTCTTGTTCCTTTGTATGCAGACACCACCGCAGCGTACTACGTTGAGCTAGCAGGTGAGCAACCGGCAGAAAAGGAGTGAGAGTGGTGTGCCGATGATGCAGAGAGCGTCATCTTACCCGGTACAAGAGAGCTTCATAGGATTTCTATTTGATTCTTTATTATTCATTTATCATTCACTGTTGGACCATTCTTATTATTGATTCTTATGTTTCACCAAATGGCCTAGGACTTGGGGATAGCCATTTGTTTAAGATTTAATTGTCCTTTGATTAGCTTTATTTATTTATCGATTAACTTTAATATTTAATGAGAATAAATATCATACTTGCTTTGGTTAATACTTTACTAAAATGATGATTTGATTTATATCAAGTTCTGCATGTTGTGTTATTAAATGAATCTTTAAGCACATCATCCTCACAGCAGACTTACGATCCTTGGGCATAAAGGGTGAAAATTTTTAATTAGCCTTAAAATTCACTCCCTGGATCCAGTTTATTCTCTAATCAGGTTCGGGAGATGTGCCACTTTCTCTCCAATCTCGTTTGCTGTTCACGAGCTTCTTCACAAACACCATTGTGGCTGGTCATTTTTCCATCCTTCGATGACACTCCTATTATTAAATCTAAGGCGAATAAATGTTCTATCATCCAACTCCTCATTTTTCCCCAAACTTTAACTGTGATTGGAAAAAACAATGAAAATCTAATGTTCTGAAATCACACTCCTCTTTTTCCCCCAACTTTAACTTTGGTTGGAAAAAATAACGAAAATCTCATGTCCTAAAACCCCCCTTTCCACTACTAAATTTATATACTGAGATCGAGAGAATGAACAATAAAAAATAGCGAGAGAAGATAGAGATTTCTTTTAATTCATTGGAGAAATTGGCATCGATTGATGCCTAGCTAAGGCTTCTATTTCCTTGGAAGGTTTCGAAGGACTATAAGCTTGTGGAGTGTGATGAGCTCCACTTGGATCGATTTATCAAAATTTAAGTGGGGATGAGATCACAGAAACAGTATAAATCTTTGATTTTTATGGCCATTTTGTGTTTTTATTTGGATTTTTTTCTTATGCTTGGTTGTTAGGAATCTTTGTTAGTCTTAGTTTAGGTGGAACTTGTCAATCATTATCGAGGAAAGAGACTGTAGAATCAACTTGGCAAATTGATTTTCTTTTCTTATTTTGTGTTCTAAGTCCTAAAATCTTTAGGATTTTGATGTTGATAAGAATTTTTTTTTATTCCTCTCCAACCATCTCTCTTTATTTCTCTTGATCGCTTTTCATCTAACTTTTTTAGATTTCATTTATTATATGGAATTAGTATATTTTCTCAGTAATTACCTGTGCAATTTTTCTCTCTTTCCATGGTTACCCAATAAATGAATCATATTGTGGGTTTTTCTTAAAATGGTGTATTTTTTTCCCTTTTGCATGCTAATTCCCTCTTGTTATTGTTAATGTGAAAATGTCTTGGAAAATTTAGCCCCACCCAAATGAAAATCCTGGATCCACCACTGGTTGGGGTTGATTTCCCTAACGAGTTGAG
>QPKB01000006.1:11560196-11582527 GCA_003546025.1 Camphora micrantha | reverse complement strand
TTTAAACCGATATATTAAGGTAACCATTTTTATATCACAAATATTTAAACCGATATAATATTTTCACAAATATTTAAACCGATATATTAAGGTAACCATTTTATATCACAAATATTTAAACCGATATAATATTTTCACAAATATTTAAACCGTTGTATTAAGGTAACCATTTTATATCACAAATATTTAAACCGATATAATCTTTTAGAGTTTTTAACATCATTTTAAACTCATCTGCTCTATTAGCTTTTAATTTACAGTTTGAATCACTACAAGAAAATGTGGATTCATTGACAACTATTCAGTGGGGGAGGTACATATTATCACTGAAAGTAACCGATCAGTGACAAGAACTTTTTATTGTCACATATAAATAGTCGTCACGTTTCACTAGTGACAAAAAAATATATTATCACAAAATTAAATATTTCAGTGATAAAGTGTCTTCAGATCGTCACTAAATGTTGTCGCTAAATAAATCAAAAAATTTGTCGCAAAATACACCGGACGACTTGTTTTGGCGTTAATTAATTAATCCCGCGCTTTTTTTTATCTCCCGCGCTGCCCTAGCCACCGTTTCCCTCTTTTCCCTCACTCACTTCTTTCTTTCCTCTCCTCTCCTCTCCTCTCCATTCCATCTCTGCATCGTCGTCCAGAACCCGTGCTGCCCTAGCCACCATTTTCCCTCTTATCCCTCACTCACTCCTCTCCTCTCCTCTCCTCTCCTCTCCTCTCCATTCCATCTCTGCATCGTCGTCCAGAACCCGCGCTGCCCTAGGCACCCTTTTCCCTCTTATCCCTCACTCACTTCTTTCTCTCCTCTCCTCTCCTCTCCATTCCATCTATGGATCGTCGTCCAGAACCCATCTCCTCTGATGCTTTTCTATCTCTCCGTCTCTCCCACAGTCGCTCCTCTCCATCCCTTTGTATCTCTCCCTCTCTCTCCCAGGCGCTCCTCTCCAGATAAAGACCGTCGTCCTCTCATCTCCAGAACCCATCTCCTCTCATTCCTTTCTATCTCTCCCTCTCTCTCCCAGGCGCACGACCCTCTCATCGCCAGCGCGCGCGAAAGGAGCCGCGGACACCAGCAGAGCTTTCATCTTCCTCCTCGCGCCGCCGGACGCCTCCCCTGCACCAGGTACACCCCTCCCTCTTCCTGCACTCCGCACACACCGCATGCCATTCCCCCTCTCTCCTCTCTCTTTCTTCTCTGTTCTCTCTCTCCCTCGTTCCCCATCTCTCTGTTTCCTCTCTGTCTCCTTTCCTCCCTCCCTTCCTCTCTTCTTCTTCCTCCCCTGTCTCCCCTCGCCTGCACACCTGCACACCACTCCCTCTCTCCCTCGGTTCTCTCTCTCTCTCTCTCCCCCTCCTCTTCTTCCTCCCCTTTTCCTCTCCCTCTCCCCTGTTTCCTCTATTCCGCCCTGCGCCAACCTGCACGCCACTCCCTCTCTCCCTCGGTTCTCTCTCTCTCTCCCCCCCTCTCTCCTCTCCCTCTCCCCTGTTTCCTCTCCCTCTCCCCTGTCAAGTGCGTGCCCCACCCACTCCCATCAATACTCCTGTTCGTTGCGCCGAACACGTCACTGTTCTACTGCCACATCTCCACCGTAGATTCCACTCGAAGGAATCATCCAGATCGTCCATCTGGTAGACCACACATACAGATCCCAGATTGGCCATTGAAATGGAAGATGGAGATCGTAAACCCGTCTGAATCATACTCTCTCTGTCTTATTCAATCCAACTCTGCATGCTACATTTGGCAGAGTATCTGTGAATCCAATCGATCATTCATTTTCTGTATTCGGAAGACCATTTGGAGACTTTAAAACTGTTTGTCTGCCTATCTATCTATATCTCTATTGGAATGTGGTTTGCCTTCGATTAACCACAGACCTCCAAACTACGAATCCTGATTTTAAAAATTACCTCAAAACAGCTATCAAAATCTCCTTCCATAGGACTCTCATCTCTCTCCACTCTTCTCTCTTTGAAGTAACTAACCCGCATAACTTCCTTAAAAAAAAAAAAAAAAATCCCACTTTATAACTTCTCTCCTATCTCCTACTCCAAATAAGGAGATCCCACCACAATTACTTCAATTACTTTCTCTGTCAACGTCTACAGAGGCCTTGCTTTGCACAACGCCCAAACGGTACTCTCTCTCACTATATATTCTTGCTCTCTGTGTCTTTTACATCCATAGATCCCCCATCTTTTAATTTGATGATTTTTAAGGAACTCTTTTCTGATTTCTACTGTAATTCTTGGGAGTTGAAGGAATGTATGATTTTGGTCAGAGATGTATGTGAAACAGGTCCTGTGCTTTTCGGGAAATGGAATGGTTTTAGGGCCAATTTCATTATCCAGTAGAGAATCCACTTTTGAACTCAACTGTAATGCAAAATGATTGTTGGTGATTATGAGATTCGGGGAAAAAATCTTTGCAGGTTTTGCACAAACAGGTTTTATGCCTCATGAGAATTGAATGAGTTTTTTCTGCCCAATCCCGTTTCTTTGAAGAGAACCATTAATGTGGTCTCACCTGCTGAAGAAATTTGTGCGTCTTTTTATACAATCAAGTTATGTGCTTTGTGAGAAATGGAATGAACGGTCGTTTTCACCATTTCATTTTCTTCATTGCTAATAATTTCAAGTTATTGTTCAATCTTATTTGATACTTACGCTACGGGGGAACACTTGACTTCAAAAGTAACCATCCATTAAAGGATAAACATTGCAATTTGACCAAGTGTGAACCAGCCTAAAAGATTCAACTCATTACCTTAACTCTGTAAATACTACTCCTAACTTAGGATCCGAGTACAACATCAAAATAATAGCAAGAATCCAAAAAAAAAAAAAAAAAAAAGGAAACCCAAAAAACATTAAAAAAATACCAAAAATAACCTAAAAGACCTCTCTCTCTCTCTTTATTTTCTACCCAGACACTTGTGTTATTATCCTAACAACCTAAAAGACCTCTCTCTCTCTTTATTTTGTTTTATTTTTTTCCTCCCTTGAGACTCTATTTGATCACATTATATGTCCTCCCGTGAGACTCTATTTTAATGAAATATATTGGGACCATAGCTGTAAGTGGGGAGTTTGACCAGTTGAATTTTCTGCATTCGGCAATCTATAAATTATTATAATCAGTTCAATAATCTTAAATTATTATACTAGATAGTTTTGTTTTGTGTATTTGTTTGCAGAAATCTATTTTTAATAAGTTATACACGTTTTTTTTTTACGTAATATTAGTAATATATGGCAATGACTTTCTGATTATTGCTTGTCTGTAGGGATTTTATTGGGCTATACATAAATGGACAAGTCTTGGATGTCATTGAATCGGTTTTCTATTGCATACGGGGAAGGGGTTGAAAGTTTTTTGATGTTTGCCAAAAAGAAGTTTGGTGAACTTAATCCCATGCCATGTCCATGCAATACATGTGGGAATCTCAATAAATTTGTAGCTAAGGATGTTGAGTACCATCTGTTTTTTCATGGTATCGATCGAAGTTATACTAGGTGGATATGGCATGGAGAAGTATCTCCTAGTGAAGCTCCCTCAAGTGTGCCTTTAAATAGGTCCACCCAACACCATTTTGAGAGTGATGTCCCAGATGATACTACACCCCCAGATGATGCTGCAAGCACATTAAAATTGGCTCAGACTGCTTGTGACCAGTATTCATCTAATCCTGAAAAGTTTCAAAAAAATTATTGCAGAGGCTGAGGAACCTTTATACACAGGTTGTCTAAAGTTTACCAAATTATCTGCAGTAGTTACATTGTTCAATGAGAAAGCGAGGAGTGGGTGGTCTGACATAAGCTTTTCACGGTTGTTGAAAATCATTAGAGACATGCTACCCGACGATAATAATTTACTGCCCCGAAGTATGAGAGAGGTAAAAAAGACATTGTCTGTGTATGGGATGAGCTATGAGAAGATAGACGCATGTCCGAATGATTGCGTGCTTTATAGAAAGGGATCTGATAATGAGAATAAAACTAGCTGCCCTACTTGTGGTGAGTCAAGATACAAAGTGAATAAGAACCTGACTGAGCAACGTAAGGGGGTGCCGACAAAAGTTCTATGGTATTTTCCACCTATCCCTAGGTTTAAGAAATTATTTCAGTCGGTACAGACATCGAAACAGATGACTTGGCACGCTGATGAGAGAATGGTTGACGATAAGTTACGCCACCCAGCTGACTCCCCCGCATGGAAAGTTGGTAGATGATAAATGGCCGGAGTTTGCACAAGAGCCAAGAAATTTGCGCTTAGCACTTTCAGCAGATGGGGTCAATCCGCATGGTTCGATGAGCAGCAAGTACAGTTGTTGGCCAGTAATGTTAGTCACTTACAATCTCCCGCCTTGGCTGTACATGAAAAGAAAGTTTGTGATGTTAACGATGTTGATATCAGGTCCACGACAACCTGGAAACGACATCGATGTTTACCTAGAACCATTAATCGATGACTTGAAAACACTGTGGAATACAGGGGTTAAAGCTCATGATGCTTACCGACAAGAGGCTTTTACATTGAAAGCAGTGTTGTTGTGGACCATTAATGATTTCCCTGCTTATGGTAATTTGTCTGGTTGTGTTGTAAAGGGCTATCATGGTTGCCCCATATGTGGCGAAGAGACACAATCATGCAGATTAAAACATTCGAGGAAGAATGTATACATGGCCCATCGAATGTTCCTTCCAGAAGATCATCCCTTTCGGAAACAGAAAAAAGCATTTAATGGTGAGAAAGAGTTTCGATCAGCACCAATTCCTTTGACTGGTGAAGAAGTGGCAAAAAAGGTTAATGGAATCAAAACCTTGTGGGGGAAACCAATACCAAAAGAGAAGCCCAAGACAAAGAATAAAAAATCAAAAAAAAATCAACTTCATTGAAGAGGAAGCGAGTGAAAGATGTTAGTGATGATGGTGCTAGAATTTGTTGGAAGAAGAAGTCAATTTTCTTTAACCTTGACTACTGGGAATACTTGCTTCTTCGACACAACTTGGATGTCATGCACATAGAGAAAAATGTCTGTGAGAGTCTTATTGGAACCTTGTTGAATATTCCAGGTAAAACAAAGGATGGACTGAATAGTCGCCTTGATTTGCAGGATATGGGTTTAAGGGATGAACTGGCACCTGATGTAAGTCAAAATAGAGCGTACTTACCACCAGCTTGTTTCTCATTATCCAAAGAAGAGAAATTCAGTGTGTGTGAAACATTGCATAACTTAAAAGTTCCAGATGGATACTCATCAAATTTCAGAGCATTGGTTTCTATGCAAGACTTAAAGTTGGGGGGTATGAAATCTCATGATTGTCATGTGTTGATGCAGCAATTACTTCCTGTTGCTATACGATCCGTCCTACCAAAACATGTGAGGGTTGTACTTATCAGATTTTGCTCATTTTTTAATGAATTATGTGCGAAGGTAGTAGATGTACCTCGATTGCTTGAAGTTCAGAAGAATGTGGTGGTCACCTTGTGTTTTGCTAGAAAAATATTTCCCACCATCATTCTTTGATATTATGGTTCATTTAACCGTCCATCTCGTTCGAGAAGTGCAGATTGGGGGCCCTGTTTGTTTGCGATGGATGTATGGATTTGAGAGGTATTAATAACTTTAAATATTCCTCAAGTACAATTTACTAATTTAAATTATTTAAAGTAATCAATGGTTTACTATGTTTTAGGTATATGTCTATTTTAAAAGGTCAAGTAAGAAATCGTTACCGTCCAGAAGGTTGCATGGCAGAGTGTTATATTGCGGAGGAAGCGGTTGAATTTTGTAGTGAGCACTTCTCTGGATTGGATGCAGTTGGAATTCCACCATTTGAAGATAAAACTTACCCTGAAATTGTGACCGGAAAGAATCCTCCAGGAGGTGATTTTGTTGAAGTTGATGCTAAGTCCTTGGAGCAAGCACATTGTTATGTATTGCACAACACAAGTGTTGCTCAACCCTATATTGAGTAATTACATTTTAACTTCTTGACTTACAAATTAAAGCATTACACTAGTTTTAGAGCTAACATGCGGTTCGTATGGAAAACTATGCAGGAGACACATGAACCACCTAAAGAAAACATTTCCTCGGCAGTCCAAAATTCAGAAATGGTTACAAGATGAACATAACCATTCTTTTAGTTCTTGGCTTAAGAACGAGGTAACAATTGTCAACTGTAAGACTTGTGTTGTGTCTATTTACTAAATGTGACTAATTTTCTTAGGAACACAGGTTTTTGAAGATCGGCGTGTCACCGGTAACAACATCTCAGAAATCTTGAGATGGGTATCACAAGGTCCTCGTATGCATGTTATGAAATATCATAATTATACCATTAATGGTTGTTATTTTACCACCAAGGATCGTGATGCTTCACGTGTCACCCAGAATAGTGGTGTAAGTCTAGTGGCCACAGCGATGAACGTTTCTAGTGCAAAGGATAATAATCCTGTTTTCTGCGAATCAGGGTACTATGGTGTTATTGTGGAAATATGGTTGATTGATTATAGTCATTTCAAAATCCCATTGTTCAAGTGTGATTGGGTTGACAACAAGAATGGCTTTAAGGTAGATGAGCCGGGATTCACCATAGTTGATCTTTCTAGAATTGGTTATAAATCTGATTCTTTCATTTTAGCCTCTCAAGCAAAGAAAGTCTTCTATGTACCTGATCCAGTCAATCATAAATGGTCCATTGCTCTAGCAACTCCTGAAAGAACCTATAATGTTGATGACAATGAAGAAGTCCTCTTTGATGCTGGCATTGAAGATCAAACTCGTCCTGAAGTAATGCAATATGATGAACCATTGGATGCTATAAATGAATCTGAGGCAATGTACACGCGTGAAGATCATGAGGGGACTTGGACTGACATTTATATTTGAAAATGTATTATAATCATGTTTTTTATGTAAGTGTTTCTTATTGCTAAATATTCCCTTATGTACTTGTTTGTAAGAAGCATATTTGAAATGATGTCACACTTAGTGGTAGTGTTAGTATGCTATGCATTGCATCGTTGTATGTATTTCCTATTCCATGACATACACAATATATTTATTGATATGTATTTTTTTTTTTCACAGCTAGTAATGGATCCAGAAAGGAATGGTGAATCACAGGACAACATAAGTAATGTTGGTCAACCCCGCATTCAAAAAAAAAGGAAAGCTAGGGGGACAACTTTAATGCTTGAGTTGACGAAGAATTGGGATGGAAATGTAATTACTGTTGAGTATGATCAAAAGGGTAGGCCTACACCACGAGAAGTACGCAGGAAAATAGCTGGTTATGAAGGGGCTTTGGCAAGAGTGATGGTCCCACTTAACGCATTTAGTGATTGGCGTAAATTGAAAGATCTTAGGGAAGGGCAGCTGGAAAGAGATTTATGGGCTACAATGAAGGTAAATAAATATGTGCTTTCCTATTACTTTTGGAAGACCTTATAATAATATGTGCCTTACTAAGCTATTTGGTGTGAATAATATGTGTATCTTGTGTTGTATTAATTGTCACAATATTACGGGAAGTTGCTTACCACTTAATTCATTTGGTATAGACGAGATTTGTGTTGGATGAAAATACGAGGGCTCAAGTTATATCTGATATTGGCCTCAAGTGGAGGACGTTCAAGACAACTCTGACTACTAAGTATATACTTCCATTCAAAGATAATCCCGAACTACTTGTGGAGCCACCTACGAAGTATAAGTTTATCGACAAATTAGTTTGGACTGGATTTGTGCAATCAAGGTTGACTCCAGAGTTTCATGTATGTATCTACTTTTATAGATTACTTTTTTTTTTATTGAACATTTTGTTACTGTCTTATATGCATACATAGCCAAACGGCGACACTCACTGTCTTATGTGCTGATGTATGTATGTTAATGTCTTTTCTTCTTTGTAATTTTAAGGAGTTAAACATTCTACAATCTAAAAGGCAGTCCAATAATGTGTATACACACCGACTAAGCAGATCAGGCTATGCAGGTCTTGAAGAAGATATTGTAAGTACATTTAGTATAGAACTATTTTAAATAGTTCCTTACAGTTGAACTAAACTAACTTAGATGTTTAATTGTGTTTTCATATTTCATGTATAGAAAAAAAAATGTGTAGAGACAGGCATTTTCGTTGATCATGAGGATAGGAGTGTCAAATGGAAATTGGCTCGTCAAAACAAAAATGGGGAATATTCAAATGATTCCACAAAGGAAGTAGTAGGAAAAATTGTAAGTTTCCATTCTCAGAAAAATTGTAAATTGTTTTAGACTTTTTGTAAGAGTGCATGACCATGCATCAAGGTATTTGAATATTAGCTGTATACATATGGCTCGGGATTCATTGATGTCATGGTTGTTGTAGGATGATCTGAAAAAGAAAGTAAATGAGGGGGTTATAATGACTGAGGGGAGCAATGATGTTCTTACTATGGCTTTGGGTACCCCGGAGCATTGTGGACGAGTTAGAGGGGAAGGGAAGCATGTCACTCCAATGGCCTATTTCAAAATACCAAAACGCGGAACAAAGAAGTATAATGAGAAGTTGTTGGCCCAGTTACATGAATCTCAGGAAAGGGTGAGAATTTTAGAACAAATTGTGAAGGATAAAGAGGCACATCAGAGCTCTCCCCATTCAGAAAATATTGCATCCAATAGTAGCGCCGTTTTAAGAGGTCAACAGGTAGTTTACCAAACCATAGTTTTTTTGTTGTTTTGGTAGATTATGTAGAATACATGATTTCATAACTAAGGGACCTAACTATATGCATTGCTTAATAACATATGAATTCGTATTTAACTCTTATAACATGCAGCTTGAAGATGGTGGTACTTCAAAAGTGAACAAGACACTATCGAATATTCTTAGTTCCCCGCAAGTATGTTTTATGGGCCGGCTATTAAATTATGAAATTACAACCAACATTAGTTTCATCATATTATATACATTAGTCGATGTAAGAATTAGTACTTATATATATTATTTGAAGATGCAGAATTGTAGATTGGCTTTGGGATCAAAGGACAAGATTGTCGCGAAAGGAAAGGTTTATGGGAAGACTGGACCATTGGAAAAAATTCACAATATTTCCTTAGGGGAGCACAATGTACGAGTGTCGATTGATTGTGTATTGTGTCCTGATTACCCTCTTCCTATACCTGTACGTGGTATTTTGACCACTATTTTAGATGCACACAACTCATTTGTGGCTTGGCCTGAAAAATGGGTGATATTAGGTGATAAGGTAAAGTGTATTTTCCAACTTTTATTAGTTATGCTTAAGTTAAACTACCGTAGTTAACTTTTTCATTTTAATTTGGATTTCCATGTAGAGTGTGGTTGATGATTCCTCTGCAGCTAATGGTGATGCAACTAATGGTGAAGGGGCAAGTCAGCTCCAAAAGTTTGGCAAGATTATAGAAAAGATGATGAAATCAAGTCAAATAAGTATTCCACTTGAGAAAGGGGTATTTGAAGAAGATATAGAATTCAATTATTTTTTGAAATCTGATTTGTTAGATCTTTGTAACATGAAGAAGCTAGAGGTTAACTCAATGACTGCATACCAAAGGTAAACTATATGTCTTTTCCTAAGAACTATCAGTTTTTAATATATTTGATGTTATGACCATTTTATTTACCTTAATATATTTAGGTTTCTCTATGATCGATTTGAAAATTCTCGAGCAAGATATGGATTTTCCCATCCTGCACATTTCAATGATTTTGGAGACAAAGAAGAGATGAAACGCAACATGATAAAGAGAATGAAATGTGCAAAAAAGGACCAACTGATTTTTGTTCCATACTCCACCATGTAAGGGTGTACTATATTTTCACGTGTCTTCAATTTATCTTAGTAGTCATTTTATATCCACTTGTGTGTAATTAAATCTTATTTGTCATTTTTAATCCGTCCGCTTTTATGGATTTAGGGGTCATTGGCTTCTATTAGTCATTGATATGAGATCAATGGAAGTGTTCTGGTTGGACTCCTTGGTACGAAAGGTTGTTGACTTGAATGTAAAGTTCATAGTGAATGAGTGAGTAGTTCATTAATTCTTATTGTTCATTTGTTTTCAAGGCTTCTCTTTTAAATTACTAAGTCTTAATGGATGTTGTTGTGTGAAGTGCGATGAAAGTGGCAGCTATGGAAATGGGAAAAAGAATTAAAGGAAATCCAACTTGGGAATTGGTGAAGGTGAGCAATGAATAAATTGTGTTTATGATATCACACATACTTCCAAATCCTTTTTGTATGTTTTTAATTTATGGTCTCTATGTAGTGCCCTAAGCAAACGGGGAAACGGAATGCGGGGTTTATGTAATGAAATTTATGAAGCACCTTATGGAAGATCCTCTCGTGTCGTCAAAATCTAAGTTGAAAGAACTTGGGGAGGCATCGACATATGGCGACGAGGAGCTTAATGATTTACGTTTGGAGTTAGTTGAATACATTTTAGATTTTATCAACAATGGAGAATAGGTACATTCTATGCTTTTCCCTCTAAATTGTCATGAATGCATGTTTTGTCTTTCTTCATGGAATAGGGGAAGTGTCAATACTATGATTGACTGATTTGTATGCTTTTCTTCAGCAATCCTTAGAGGTAGTAGTGGACTTATTGTTTAACTATGGAGGTTAATGCAAACCAAAATACGAAATTATTGTCTTGTCCCTGGCCTAACTAGAATTACCATTGTGTTTTTTCATTGCAATTTTGGCTATCATGGTTTGTTTTCAAGTTTGAATTAACCATGGGTAAACTGTGGAGGCTGGCTGTAGTAAGAGGGCATTTTCATACTTTTGAGTAGTTCTAATGAAAACTGGAAGAAGTGGTCAGAAAGCCTTTTTTTTCGCCTTGAACACTGGTCAAGGTGGCTGACCAATATAGCCAGGAGGGTTTGGTGGTTGTATTTATAAACCAAAAAAGGAGGTGGATGTTTGTGAACATAAGACAAGGCAGGTGGTTACCTGTAAATTTTCTCTTTGTCATAGTGATTGTTAATTCTGAAACTAACATCCATAGATAAAGCTGTCCACCAGACAACAGGTTGGTGCTAAGCCTAAAATCCAGTTCACATGGAAGTACAGCCCAGAGCTTCATGAATGATACATGTAACATCAAAATAAGCATTTCACAATGTCAAAAAGCATATTGATTACACTATCTAAGAATCATGAGTGAACATGCTAGAAACATTAAAGTGTAAAAAGACTCTTAATGTAATTAGTAGAGTATACAAACTGATTGCAATTGAAGATGCAATTGTTCATTGCATACCAAATTGATTTTTTGTCATGAGCTTTTCATCTTTTCTCTTTTTGGGTAATTTTGGCAGACCTGTATATTGAATTTGTGATGAAATGTAGATTTAGGTGTAAGTTCCATTTTGGGCAAGAGGATCTTTTGGGTAGTGTACAGAAGCTGCAAATGAAGAACCGATCAAGCCACCAGGTGAAGCAAAGTATACAAAGTTGCTAATCAATGGAGATTTTGTTGATTCAGTGTCAGGTGATTCCTTTTTGCTTCTTATAAATGTGATTTTTTTTCTCTTCGAAATAGGCTATGATCTATTAATTTTAGTGGTGTGATTTATATGAATCCCATTATATCTATGTTGTAATGTGTAGAGAACTCTGAAGCTATAAAAACAGTACTTTTTTCCTCTTTTTTTTTTTTTTTGTTTTCATGTTTTTTTGCTAAAAGGTAAAATGAAGATTTAAAGGAAAGACAAAATTCACATTGGCAAGAAAGCCCACAGCATCTCAACAGTTCCAGCAATAGAGGGATGTTTATATGCATCCATTCTGGACAGAGGGATGATTGCAATTGAAGATGCAATTGTTCATTGCATACCAAATTGATTTTTTGTCATGAGCTTTTCATCTTTTCTCTTTTTGGGTAATTTTGGCAGACCTGTATATTGAATTTGTGATGAAATGTAGATTCAGGTGTAAGTTCCATTTTGGGCAAGAGGATATTTTGGGTAGTGTACAGAAGCTGCAAATGAAGAACCGATCAAGCCACCAGTTGAAGCAAAGTATACAAAGTTAATTGCTAATCAATGGAGATTTTGTTGATTCAGTGTCAGGTGATTCTTTTTGCTTCTTATAAATGTGATTTTTTTTCTCTTTGAAACAGGCTATGATCTATTAATTTTAGTGGTGTGATTTATATGAATCCCATTATATCTATGTTGTAATGTGTAGAGAACTCTGAAGCTATAAAAACAGTACTTTTTTCCTCTTTTTTTTTTTTTTGTTTTCATGTTTTTTTGCTAAAAGGTAAAATGAAGATTTAAAGGAAAGACAAAATTCACATTGGCAAGAAAGCCCACAGCATCTCAACAGTTCCAGCAATAGAGGGATGTTTATATGCATCCATTCTGGACAGAGGGATGATTGCAATTGAAGATGCAATTGTTCATTGCATACCAAATTGATTTTTTGTCATGAGCTTTTCATCTTTTCTCTTTTTGGGTAATTTTGGCAGACCTGTATATTGAATTTGTGATGAAATGTAGATTCAGGTGTAAGTTCCATTTTGGGCAAGAGGATCTTTTGGGTAGTGTACAGAAGCTGCAAATGAAGAACCGATCAAGCCACCAGTTGAAGCAAAGTATACAAAGTTGCTAATCAATGGAGATTTTGTTGATTCAGTGTCAGGTGATTCTTTTTGCTTCTTATAAATGTGATTTTTTTTCTCTTTGAAATAGGCTATGATCTATTAATTTTAGTGGTGTGATTTATATGAATCCCATTATATCTATGGTGTAATGTGTAGAGAACTCTGTTCTTTGGTGCTTTCTGTTAATGATGGTATTTGTGGTTTACCCCGCTACTCAAAATGCATTCTTTCTGTTCTGTCTTTGCTGCTTTCTGTTAATGATGGTATTTGTGGTCTACCCCGCTACTGAAAATGCGATCTTTCTGTTCTTTCTTTGCTGCGTTCTGTTAATGATGGTATTTGTGGTTTACCCCGCTACTCAAAATGCGATCTTGCTGTTCTTTCTTTGCTGCTTTCTGTTAATGATTGTATTTGTGGTTTTGGGTGCCTTTTTGTCCCTTTTTTTTTTTTTTTTTTTAGACTTGAAAATCGTCTCGTCTATCATTTCTCTATTCAAATTGAAAAATACCCAACCACCCAAAATGCGGTTCTTTCATTTCTCGTTCTTTGATTCTTTGCGCTCATGATGGTAGTTTGTGCATTTTGGATGCTAGGACAGAAAGGTGGGTGCATCATTGTTGATTCTACACGAAAGGGAAGTGATTTCCTGATAGCATGACAAGGACAATTCCTATTTGGACATGTGTGCTGAATAGGGCAATTGATAATCATAGAAGGAAATTTGCAGAAGAGAGTCTGAGTAAAGAACAGGTGAGCGATGAGTAAGTTACCATCTTGAGAAACAGTGATTTAGTTATTTAATATAATTAGATGTTCTGTTGTTCTGGTTTTGGATGTTTATTAACATATCTGTTATTCTAACCCAGATTGACGGGATGGTATTACACGACGACTATGATAATTAGTGTGATTCTATGCTTCATCTATAATGGTACAGACTGTATAGTTCCTTTTTTAATGGTTGGTAACATGAATAGACTGTATAGTTTTTTCCTCTTTTTTTTTTTTTGTTTTCATGTTTTTTTGCTAAAAGGTAAAATGAAGATTTAAAGGAAAGACAAAATTCACATTGTCAAGAAAGCCCACAGCATCTCAACAGGAGCAAAAATAGAGGGATGTTTATATGTATCCATTCTGGACAGAGGGATGATTGCTATTGAATATGCAATTGTTCATTGCATACCAAATTGATAGAGATTTTTACCACAAAAAGAAAACACATGATAGAGATGAGCCTGAAGAAAAGAGGGCTATAACTTTTCTTTTAGACTCATTTCTGCCATTAGAGAGAGGACACCAAAAGGAGCCTGGCAAATTGGCTTTAGTTATACAAACAGTAGCCAAGACCACATTGCCAGATATTATTGGGTGTTTATAAATTGAGAGGATTTCCTTGCATGTAAGTCATAGTGAATTTACATGCAACGCATTTGTTATTTTGAAAGTTTTAGTACATGATTTAAATGTCAAAAACATGCAATTTAATTCAAATTTGGTTTAGGCTGTCTTGATTTATTGGATCCATGTTTCTGCCTTTTTTAACGCTCTCCACTCAAACCTTTAATCATACAATGTTCAAATTCCTTTTTGTCATGAGCTTTTCATCTTTTCTCTTTTTGGGTAATTTTGGTAGAGCTGTATATTGAATTTGTGATGAAATGTAGATTCAGGTGTAAGTTCCATTTGGGTAAGAGGAGCTTTTGGGTAGTGTACAGAAGCTGCAAATGAAGAACTGATCAAGCCACCAGTTGAAGTAGAGTATACAAAGTTGCTAATCAATGGAGAGTTTGTTGATTCAGTGTCAGGTGATTCCTTTTTGCTTCTTATAAATGTGCTTTTTTTTTCTCTTTGAAACAGGCTATGATCTATTAATTCACTGCAAGGAAAATGTAAACATAAAACGATGTTGGTTTAATATGATTATCAATTATTGATATGTTGGTGTTGATTGCATATGGTGGCTGTTTTTACCATGAAATCTCATTTACTGTATAGTTCTTCATGCATAAGATTGGAAGCATATATATATATATATATATATAGTTCAACTTTTTGTACATCCCATGGAAGACAATGTAGATAGATACTATATATGATCCATATGGATTTGTCTAGTCAAGCTTTATGTTAGTTATTAGTTATGATCACTTTGTTTATATAGTGCAAAGTTTTATTGGTGTATAGTGTACTGCAAGGATACTGCAGCAATGCAAATTCTTTTGATAAAAAAAATATATATATATATATAATATTATATCGGTTATAGAACGAACGATATAATACAATTATAATTTTAGGTTCAAAACACCGATATAATAAAGCCATTTTCAACCGATATTATATAAAAAATTATATCGGTTTCACTCTTTTATATATCGGTTTACAGTAATATGTGTTATAATTTCAGGTTCAAAAGACATCAGCTGTCCAAAGACCGATATTATAAATATTTTCTATATCGGTTTCACTGGTTTTTATATCGGTTTTATAGTAATATGTGTTATCATTTCAGGTTCAAAAGACATCAGTTGTTCAAAAACCGATATTAGAAATTGTGTTTTTATATCGGTTTAACTGTTTTTTAAATCGGTTTTACAGTGATATGTGTTATAATTTCAGGTTAAAAAACATCAGTTGTCCAAAAACCGATATGAAATAATACACATATTATATCGGTTATAGTAGTTTATTATATCGGGGGTACTTATATCAGTTTGAAGTTTACAGAAAAACCGATATAATAGGTCTTTTATATCGGTTTTTAGCCGATATAAAAACCCTTTTTTTTAGTAGTGTTACATAAAGCAAGACAGCAAGATTTTTTTTCTTCTCTCTATTTGTTTTAGCTTTTCCGGTTTTATAGCATATATGAACAAATGCTAAAAGTAAGTATTTGTCTCGCTCAACTCGTTAGGGAAATCAACCCCAACCAGTGGTGGATCCAGGATTTTCATTTGGGTGGGGCTAAATTTTCCAAGACATTTTCACATTAACAATAACAAGAGGGAGTTAGCATGCAAAAGGGAAAAAAATACACCATTTTAAGAAAAACCCACAATATGATTCATTTATTGGGTAACCATGGAAAGAGAGAAAAATTGCACAGGTAATTACTGAGAAAATATACTAATTCCATATAATAAATGAAATCTAAAAAAAGTTAGATGAAAAGCGATCAAGAGAAATAAAGAGAGATGGTTGGAGAGGAATAAAAAAAAATTCTTATCAACATCAAAATCCTAAAGATTTTAGGACTTAGAACACAAATAAGAAAAAGAAAATCAATTTGCCAAGTTGATTCTACAGTCTCTTTCCTCGATAATGATTGACAAGTTCCACCTAAACTAAGACTAACAAAGATTCCTAACAACCAAGCATAAGAAAAAAATCCAAATAAAAACACAAAATGGCCATAAAAATCAAAGATTTATACTGTTTCTGTGATCTCATCCCCACTTAAATTTTGATAAATCGATCCAAGTGGAGCTCATCACACTCCACAAGCTTATAGTCCTTCGAAACCTTCCAAGGAAATAGAAGCCTTAGCTAGGCATCAATCGATGCCAATTTCTCCAATGAATTAAAAGAAATCTCTATCTTCTCTCGCTATTTTTTATTGTTCATTCTCTCGATCTCAGTATATAAATTTAGTAGTGGAAAGGGGGGTTTAGGACATGAGATTTTCGTTATTTTTTCCAACCAAAGTTAAAGTTGGGGGAAAAAGAGGAGTGTGATTTCAGAACATTAGATTTTCATTGTTTTTCCAATCACAGTTAAAGTTGGGGAAAAATGAGGAGTTGGATGATAGAACATTTATTCGCCTTAGATTTAATAATAGGAGTGTCATCGAAGGATGGAAAAATGACCAGCCACAATGGTGTTTGTGAAGAAGCTCGTGAACAGCAAACGAGATTGGAGAGAAAGTGGCACATCTCCCGAACCTGATTAGAGAATAAACTGGATCCAGGGAGTGAATTTTAAGGCTAATTAAAAATTTTCACCCTTTATGCCCAAGGATCGTAAGTCTGCTGTGAGGATGATGTGCTTAAAGATTCATTTAATAACACAACATGCAGAACTTGATATAAATCAAATCATCATTTTAGTAAAGTATTAACCAAAGCAAGTATGATATTTATTCTCATTAAATATTAAAGTTAATCGATAAATAAATAAAGCTAATCAAAGGACAATTAAATCTTAAACAAATGGCTATCCCCAAGTCCTAGGCCATTTGGTGAAACATAAGAATCAATAATAAGAATGGTCCAACAGTGAATGATAAATGAATAATAAAGAATCAAATAGAAATCCTATGAAGCTCTCTTGTACCGGGTAAGATGACGCTCTCTGCATCATCGGCACACCACTCTCACTCCTTTTCTGCCGGTTGCTCACCTGCTAGCTCAACGTAGTACGCTGCGGTGGTGTCTGCATACAAAGGAACAAGAGTCAACAATGTGTTAAGCAAAAGATAAGCAATGCATAATAACAATGTATAACATGTGTCAAGATACAAGTAAAGACAAGCATAGATCATAAGTGCACAAGGTAAAGAAACTAGGCATATAGCATGAGTATAAATCAAGAACCAATAACAAGTATCCTAGCATCACATAACAAGAGCAACCATCAACACAATGCAAGTGCAAGATACATGCAAGCAATGGAGACTCTGAGGATGTCCAAGCCGCCTCCCAAGATACTAGTAGCAATCCTATCCCAATCATTGATACCACAGTCTGGCTCCAGGGGGATCCAAGCTTCCAGTACTAGGAATAACAGCATTGTCCAAGCCCGCTCCCAACTATTCTACTCCATGGATGCCGTCCAAGCCGACTGCCCATCCCAGTGTCCGAGTAACTGACCCACCTAAACCCTCCAAACTGCAGTTGGTCATGAAATGCAATCATCCTCATAGTGGATCAACTATGGTTGGATAATGGGTAGTGATGTGGTGCTTGACACAAGAATCAAGACAAGCATATATGGCTAGTTCAATATACAAGACCATAGTAGTATAGGATTATTCCAATCGAGCCAAGTTACAAAACAAGTCCATGAATCCCACCCAAGTAGTCCTCTAACAATCTAGCCACAAATGTTTATCAAGTACAAGGTAAGATGGACCTAGGGTACATTCTAAGTCTGGTCCAATTCCTAATTCTACAAGGATTTATGTTTCGTACTTAATTAGGCATTTTTACGCCAAGAGAGTGTACAAGATGACGATATCAATGGATACAATTCATAAGTCAATGAGGAAGTTACAATCCGATCCTAGGAAAGGGTTGTCATCCACGTACTGTACATGATCTAATTGAGTACTTATGGAATTTGAATCAACGATGCTCTATTGGAAAGGGATCCTTGGTGTACAGAATTAGTGAGCATCGATTAACACAATTCCACGAGAATTCGGGTAAACCATGCTTAATACACGAAAAACCTAGACAACCAACGAAGCACACCAAGCCACGTACTTTGTTATTTCCTTCCCCCCAATAATGGTCGTGTGAGATTAGGTTCAAAGGATTCCAACATCTAAGGCCCTAAACCTAAGTTAAAGTCTCTTTTTTTCCAAAAAGACAAGGTCTGATTCATTAATCCAAATATCTAATTTACTTTTCCACCTTTGATCATTATGAAATCCGGGCTATTCAATTTTACGTCCCAAGGGTTTTCCAAAGATATATAGAACTTAAAAATCCATCAGACAGATTAAAAGTTATGTTGGTTCAAATTTGGTCATATATATAAACAAGACCATCCAATCGATTCGACCTCGGACAGAGACCCCGAATTAGGTTTTCTACTCTCTTCCTTCCCAAGCCAGCCTAATGGTTTTTCCTACAAAATAGGGCCTCCATGCTCTTCCCAAAACATACTTCCATCACTTAAGCACAATCAAACCATCCCATTCCATCCAATTGACCCATTCATCATTAAACCCTAATTTACATGTTAATCCAAAAGCTAAAATCAGTAACAAGCTTTGTTTAGGGTGATCTAACAAATACATCATCAAAATCAAGAAAACATACAAGCATACATCCATTAAACATTGTTTAATCACTTGCCTCAACCAAGAAAAAAGAAAGAGATTTATGGGAAATGAAGGAGATAAATCTCCCTACGCACTATGACCACCAATCCACTCTCAAAAGCTCCCAAACCAATCCTAGAACAGAAAAAAGAAGAAAGGAGAAGAGGAAGATCACATACAATACTAGATCTAAGCAGGTTGGGGAAGATGAAGACAGGGAAAACTTAGCAAAATGATGTCTAAAGGAAGGAGAAGACGGGCTTGGATTGTCCTGGAGTTGGCTCCTTTAGCTGAATCTGGGCTTGGAGATGAAGAGAAAAAGGAACGAAGGGGCTGCTGTAGTTTTCTTTCATTACAGAGAATGTAAAGGAGAGATTAGGGCCAATAATAGGCTAGAGGAGGAAGGGGAAGGGGAAGTAACCGGTTTGCCCTTAATAACTGGGTCCAAGGAAATTGAGTTATTTGAGGACTTTCGGGTCTTCAAATTGTGACGAGCCAAGAGAGAAAAACGATGAACATGATGAGACCTTTCCAACGAGCCTAAAATCGAGAAAACGGGATTTTTTAGAAAAATACCTAATTTTCTCCTAAATTGCACAACTACACCCCTGCTAGGGCTGAACACACTCGGAATTGCACGAAACTTCGCGAAAAATATTCTAATAGTAAAAGCAACTCGCTCATATACTGAACTCGCCTTATTAACTAGCTGACAATTAATGGGTCAAGTCGTGAAATTAATGGGCTAACTGACCCATTAAGGTCGGGGACCTTACAGAAAGTAGACCTAAATTTCTACATAAGAATATGATTTTCCACGTCGATGACAATGGAGATTGAAGAGGGTTTTCGATGGACTGCATTCTATTGATTTGGGAATTAGGGCTATTCCAACGATCTGATGGGGCTAGCTAGGGCATTGTAAGGTGGGGAAGGATGAGTTTCGAACCAAGGCTTGGGCCACATGGCCCATAGCCCTCTAAGGAGTTTTCAATATATACCTAGGGTGACCGTGCCACTTCTTCAAACCTAAGTCCGCCCCTGGCTCCAATTGTAGAGGGCAAGAGTGCATTAGTGCAAATTTATATATCAATAAACAAATAAATAATGCCAAAACCTTTAAATTTTGTTCCCTTTTGTTTTAAGGCAAATTTGTGTAAACGCCATAGTTGAGGTTACCTATTGCTCAGAAATGAGATTGCAAAATGAAGTGATTTCCTTGCTAACTAGAAAAAACTAGTATAAAAACAGGAAAAGAGGCCACACCAAATGAAAGAAACATGTGTGAAGTGAGAAAAGTAGTCCACTTTTCCTTTATGCTTTAATGTAAGAGATCGAGGATGGGAGGATCCCTTGATGGAGACGAAAGCTATTCATTTTACGTGTAATCGATGTCTCCTTATTTGGCGCGACACGTTTTTCTTATAGAACAGGAAAAATATGAACTAATTTTCTTGGATAGAGAGGATTTTTATTTTCTATATGACAACCATGGGAGGAATGCAATATTCCTTTCCTTTAGAAAACAAACGCGCGGTAGAGCATGAGATTCTCTTGTTGCAATTCTTTAAATTCATGCCTCCATGATTGGAGAATTCAAGTGTTGAGTATTTTTAAACATAACCATCATTTAGGGCACATTTTTGGTTCCCCGAACAAGCCATATATAGAAACCCATCTCCCTAAAAAACGCTTTTCTATATAGCTTTGGAAAATTTAGTAGCTTAGTTTTTCATTTTTTTTTTAGGAAGGCGGACACACCAAAGGTCAAACTTTTTTTAATGGTTGGAAAGAGTTTTGACTTTCCACGTACTTTTCGTAGAAAAACAGCTGCACAAATGTGCTCTTAACTTATTGTTGGTTTTTCATATGGTAAAGTAATTTTAACCACCCAACATTTTACTTAACTATGTTTGGTTGTACACAACAAGCAAAAGAAAATAAAGCTTCAACCACCACTAAATTATGCTTTTTTATTAACAATATCCATAAAAACCTTACCTCATAAAATTTAAAGTAAAGAACTTAAAAAAAAATAGTTACTTTACCTCTTGGTAACTTCTCATCTCATTTTAAATTATTCTATCCGGTGAAAACAACTGCATGGAATGTAGAGATGTCAAATGAGGCGCGCTGGCCTGGCACTACACGACCCAGCACGACAGTCAACGTGTCGTACGTGGCCTGTGCCCAGTCTGGTCAACGGCACGGCCCAGCACAGGACGACCTGCCTCTACCGTGCCAGCACGGAAAAACGGTCATATGGATCGTTTGACAATTTTAGCCCCCACCCAACATCTATAAAATTGGTCATATTAGGGGCATTTTCGTATTTTTTGAATTTTCAAAAGTCTATAAATAGGGTAGGACCTCCCATTTTCATTTCTCACCAAACTCTCTCTCACTCTCTCAAAACACTCTCTCACTCTTTCAAAACATCCAAATCTCTCTCTAATCATATTTCTTAGAAGCTTTTTGGGAGTCAAAGTCAAGCCATCAAGAGACAAGATTAAGGGGCCTTAAAAACCTTTGAGATACTTATTTCATTTAACTCTGAGATCCCATATTTCTATATAGTCTATAATATATTACATTAACTCTCATTTTCTCTCCATTCTTATATTAATTATCACAAAGGTCTCTATTACTATTATATATATTTTTTTTTTTTTCAAAATGATTTTTTGAATATGGCTGGATGATGTTTTAGAAATCTTTCCTGAGAGTTTTTCTTCATTAATTTAGGGAAGAAGATGATTATGTTGAATTGGAAGAAGAAGTAAGGGAAGAAGTTCATGTAGAAGTTACTAGTGCTCGTAGAATATCTAAAAGACCTAGAACTTCCATAGTTTGGCAAACAAATGATATTTTAAAGGTTAAAGACAAATATGGAAAGGAGGTTGATAAGGCAAAATGTAAATATTATGGTAAGATTTATGTTGCCTATTCAGGTGGGTACCGGCCAATTGATTAGGCATAAGAACAAATGTGAACCCAAACATATTGCGAGGCCTTAAGGGAAGGGGGCTAGGGGCACACAACCAAATTTTTACTATTGGTGGTAGTAGTTTAGGACTTTTTTTCTTATAATGCTGTTAATGCTAACAACTACTTGTTAAAATGATTATACTAATTGAATAACAATTGTTTTTCCTGAAAATGAACTTTATGAAGAATATGTCCCAAAATGCCATATGCCACAATTTAGAAAGATTTCTAGAAAATAATGTTTGAAATAATGCTATTAGGCTTTGGCAAAGTGAGAAGAAAAATATAAAAAACTACTTTGTAGACAGTCTTGGTAGAATAGCTATAACTACAGATTTTATGGAAATCTAGAAGTGATGAATAATAAACTAGTAGGCCTCCTAGCAATTAAACGAAACAATCATGATAACAAATTAAGCATAAGAAGAACAACCTATATTCAAAGCATAATTTGGAAGCATGAAAAATAAATTAGATCTCACAGTATTCATTCCGAGGCTTCAGTCTCCTTCAACCAATTAAAGAAAATTAGCCATGCTAACTTGCAAATTAAAATAAATGGAAAAAGAAGGAAGAAGAGAGAAAAAGAGGAACGTGTGGTTGAGAGGGGTGGTCTGTGTTGCATATGGGGT
>QPKB01000006.1:11518854-11560096 GCA_003546025.1 Camphora micrantha | reverse complement strand
ATTCTTACTCCATTCAGTGAAACTTCTCATGCTCAAACAAAGAAGAGTCGAAATGATGAACTTGTTGTCTATGGAAAAAAAAAAAAAACTGAGGTATATCTCAATCTGTATATTTTACATGTGCTCAAATCAACATTGAGGGCCTATTTCTTTATTAGAACTCAGGGAATTCATAAATGGAGAATTTGTAATTTTCCCAAAACTATTCTCTAGGGTAGACTTCCTGAATCCTCCTATTAGGTGGAGCACGTTGGTGTCTTTGTGTATTAAAGCACTAGTTTTTTTTTCCTTTATTATTTTATTAAAGTCCCACATTGGTTATGGAAAACTCTTAAAGAGGAATTTATTAGTGTTTATGCTTCTCTCTATAGTGTTTGTTTTTTTAGTGGGCTTAGGTAATGGTGACCACGCGCGCACACTGTCTATCCATTTTTGTCGTACGCTGCAAGGTGGGCCGGGCCGCGTGTGTGTTATTTTTGGTTCCTAGGTGAGTTGGATCTGGGCCAGCCTAGGTCGAGTCCACTATTTGTTGAGCTCGTTAGCCGCATTACCGATGCCGTAACGTCTACGCATTTAAGTGGAATACCATCGTTGGGCTATCCATTGTGCATTTAAACGGTTGAACGTTACGCTTCCAACGAGCGCAACTTTCCAACATGTTGCTTACTTGAGACCCCTATATAAGCCGTTCTCATCCAATCCTCAAACGAGCTCCTCTCCTCTCCTCTCTTCTATGCTCTTCTGTCTAAGAAGTTTTCTTCATCTTCTTCCTTTTGAGTTTTGGAATAGTTGCTGTAAGACTTGTGAGTTTTGGGATTCGAGTTTCTTCATCTATTCCAGTGCACGGGTGGTGGAGATCATCCGATCAGAAGCCATCTTATCCTGGGACAGACGTCTGCAAGTCCATTATACCTGTATATTGGTGAAATCTACATCAAGAAAGCGTCTCCAAAGACGCGATTTGGCTGCTAAATTGTTCGGTTATTTCTTTTTTTTAATATTTATTTTGAAATTTTGATTTATTTACAATTCCTGCAAAACTATTTTTCCAACAGAGCATCTTCAAATGCCTAAGACGGTGGAACTATGAGAATTCTAAGGAGTTGTTTGTGCAAAGGTGGAGCTTTTCCTCTTCCACGACATCACTTTCCAACATGTTCTAGTATATAGCGTTTTCGAGTCCTCTCCATCGTAAGAAACACACCTAAAAAGTGTGGTTTCCTCTCTCATATCCTTGCAACACCAAATGACAATGAGGAGCCGCCGGATGTTTCTCTCCATTTTCGAAAAAGGGAGAGTTGCACAAACACCTCCTAAAGGTCATTTGAGACTTTTCATGTGGCTAGGACTTTTAAATCTAGAAAAGAGATGTAGCCTTTTCAAATGCTAGGGCACAAAGCCATACATCATGTCTATAAATTCCCAACATCTGGAATTCTTATTAGAAATTCTAGTAAAAGAGTATGCCAATGTGTTCATTTTAAAATATTAAGGAATTGATTCTTTAGAAGGATTCCTCATAGGAACTTGAGATGTTGGAGGTTTGTGGGCATGAAGTGGTGGTTGAAAACTCACTTTTAGCCTTTGGCATTTGAAGGTGTTTCCAAATGACATGTTTTTTTTTTTTTTTTTTAATATATATAGAATCTCAAAATTTCTAACCACTTGAAACCCACCGCCGCCACACCCCCCCCCCCCCCCCTAACTAACATTTGGGATTTTCAAATCCCCCCACCCCCCAACTGAAAAAAAAAAAAAAAAAAAGAAAGAAAGATTACAAACTGTGGTAACAACACCTATATTGAAAACGCCTAATTATAATTACGTGGGCCCTATGATGAAGTTTCACCGCCACCCCCCCCCCCCCCCCCCCCCAGAAGCACGTGGGATATCGGGATTTTGGACCCATTAATTAGTTATTACATTATATTGTAATTAAAATGATGAATTTTCATTGCCCTCCATTCTCAACAACATTCAATTATGGGTCCAAATGTCAGGAGAAGAATCGGAAATTACATATTTTTAGCATCTTTACTTGTCGGAATATGATTATCATTACAAAGAAATTAAACTAAATCATTGTTTTGAAAATCATAATATAGGGTTGATGTTAAAAAAAAAAGTCTCTGATCTTTGGCCCATTAGTAGTTTAGAGCTCAAATCTTCCATTTATAGTCACATGAAGTTTCTTACTTATAAATTAGATTAAATCTACTTTATTTTAGATTTTGATTAAAATTTTAAAACAAAAAATTTGATCACATCTTAAATAAGCAAGTGTTTAAAATGTACAAGGTTGTTTGATGAGTTTTCGATTTTAAAGAAGGAGAAGCAAACATACGGATGGGTTTGTCGTTGGCAAATAAAGAAGTAACAAAGGTTGTTTGATGAGCGACCTTTCAGACAAAAGCAAAAGACAAAATTGCCCTAATACATTTTGAAAACATTACTCACAAGAGGAAATACAGTTAGTTGATATCTGACAAACAAGAGAGAAAGAAAGTGGAAGAGGGGCAAAGAACATTAAACCAAAATGCCCATAAAGCATTTTATATTTCCTTCTTTTATAAGTAATGAAACAAAACAACTCATGGGGGGGGGGGGGGGGGGGGGGGTGGTCGGTAACCTGACACTATATTTTTCATTCATCAATGTATTTACATCTTAAACACACCAAGTACATTTGTGCAAACACATTTTTCACAAAAAAGAGGACAAAAAATTGGACTTGCTTTTTCCATCATAGCTTATGTGGACAACTTTTCATATTTTGTGGGATAAAGTGTATTTTTGTCTACATTTCTGATTTTGGGGAGGGGGGAGGAGGGGTGGTCTGATGGAAAATGGAATTCATTGAAATTCGAAAGTCCTTGGACCAAAAACATGCCCTAAATTTAACTAACTATGAAAATTTAGAAAGTTTTTTTCTTATATGCTTTTATGAATGGTCCAAAATCTAATTAAACAAGCGAGAAGTTTCTTCGTCGAATCCATAAAAAAAAAGACCTTAAAGAGCCTGTTTGTTTGGATTCATCCCATAAGTGGTAAAAAATGATAATTCAAGGTGAACCATCAAATAATCTCCCCTTTGATGGAAAATGAATAGGAAAGTACTATGTGAAATCTTCGATTTTTCCCCTCTTCCTCTATCCCATAGTACATCATTTGAGTCAAATGAGAGCCTTCACTTTTGTATGAGTCGATATTATTACATTTCAATTTCTTCCCGATATCTCACAAGAAAAATCCCAAGTTGGATTCCTAATTGTCGGGTTGGTGTGAGCTTATCCATGCAGTTATGCACTCTTCAAATACGAATTCATTTTTTGAAATATCCTGGCTTTCATGCTTCTATGGGTCGTCCGAGATCCTTTTGATGATCTATGTTGTGCTGAAGAGGCATCTATATGATTCAATTGATTGCATAAGGCTAGCGGTAGTAACGTAACCGAGAAAATATACAAAAAATATAATTATTTTCTATTTTATTAGTACTAGTTAGTAATCCTAACTCGATGAGTCCTTTCTTTCATGATGAACTGTTGGCACCAGTCCTACATTTTGTCTTTGTGGACCAAGGATAGGAGGGGGGCGGGGTACCATCACTACTAGAAAAGGGGGTTTTGGCGCAGCTAGAAGCGGGCGACCGCCAGTGGCGGTCGCTAATAGGACCATTAGCGACCGCCAGTGGCGGTCGCAAAGGCGGTCGCAAAAGCCCCTTATATCCCCACCGCGAAAACCCACTTCATTTCACTGTTTTCATCGATTTTTTTCCCCCTCCCGCGCTCTGCTCTGCCCCTCCCGCGCTCTGCCCTCTCGCCGCACCTGCCTTCGCCGGAGCTCGCCTGCGCCGGAGCCCGCCTGCGGTTCTGTCCCTCTCTCTCCCTCCCTCTCCCTTTCTCTCTCTCTCTCTATTTCTCTATCTCTCCCTCCCTCTCCCTCTCGCTCTGCTCCTGTGCCCATCGACTGCGACCTCTCTCCCTCTCCCTCTCCCACTCCCTCTCCCTCTCTCTCCCTCGCTCCCTCTCCCATTCTCTCTCTCGATTTCTCTCTCTCTCTCTCTCTCTCTCTCTCTCTCTCTCTCTCTCGATTTTTTCCCCTCCCAGCGCTGTGCCCTCCAGCGCCCACGCCCCTGCCGGAGCCTCCCTCGCTCCCTCTCTGCATTGTGCCCTCCCGCGCAATCCGTGCTGTCCCGCTGCCTTTGCCTTTTCCTTGCTGCTATTTCGGTCTGAAGGTGAGTTTTTTGTCATTTTTTTTTTTTTTTTTTGCTTGGATTTTGGTTTCCATGGATCTGATGGGTTTAGATTTTATTCGTATTGGAGTCTTTTTTGTTTCCAAGTAGATTGCTGTTATTTGTTATTTATTTATTTAATTTTTTTAACTCAGTTTTTATGTAAAGGCCAGAGGCATTTGCATATGGTGAAAGTGTGATTCTAACTGGATGGTTTTAGATGACTTTTTTTTAGATGGTCAAAGAAAGGATATGGGTTTAAAAATTCCATTCTTGGACCTTCAAAGAGATGAATTTTTGGTTTGTGTGGGGCCTTAAAGAGGTTTTGACATTGGTTCATATGGGTCTGTTGGTCTTTTTTTGGTGATTCAGACAAGTTGATGGTGTTGGTGTTGTAGTTGGATATGATATGGTTGGGAAAATTCATTACAAAGTGAGCACAAGGAATGATGGGTGAATGTGAGGCACTTGCTAGAGAGTAGATATTGATGATGATGATGATGATTGGCTGAAGTGGGCTGGTTTCAAAATTTCTTATAGATTGTTATCTCATTGGAATCATGTGGGGCTTGATTTTTCGTCTGCCTATAAATTATTGATTGCAATGTTATATTTAAAATATTTGAAGTAGAATCTAATCTCTTATTTGCCAAGTGGATTTTTTGGTTTTTTAAATTATCTGATTGGTTTATGAGTCTTGTTGAGTCTTTGGAAAATTAATTGGAAAAAGGAGTCCAAACTTCATACAATCCTCCTCCTCCTCCTCCTCCAAGGTCTGCCGCTGCTAGGAATGATTTTCTTTTCAGAGGAATCCTTTTAGAACCCACCAAAGTGAGATAAACTTAGTTTTAAAAATGATATAGGAGCCTAATCTACCTCTTAATACCAAAACTTAGAGCAATTTGAGTGGAGAACTTTACTCTAGAGTGACTCAAAATGAGGAGACTGTTCTAGTCTTCTCTAACATAGCTTATGGCGCCACTAATGGAAAAGCCACACATGATTTATGATTAGTTTGAATGGCTCTATCATTTATGAAGGAGCAAAACAAGGGCAGAAGGTTTCTTCTTCTTAGGAAGCTGAAACGGGGCGATCATCTTTGTTTTAAGGAAGGCTAAAGACACAGGTTTTGCTAGAATTGTTGTTTTTTCGAATGCTAAAAAGTTGGAGCAGGCTCCCAACAAAGGCAAGGATCCGGAAATCAGTCCAATCATCTTGTCCTACATAAAAGTTTTGGTGTCCTCTTTTGAGACTGTTTATTTTGAATTCATTCTTAGGAGGATGAATGGTGTAGCTCATTCATGGACTCTGACGTGACATGGGGAGGGGTTAGTCGGCTAAGGCATTTTGGGGTGTTAAGTCTTTTTTTTTTTTTTTTTTTGGTTGGATGTATTGGTTGTGGTTGTGGTCTGTTTTTTGCTGATGTGGTCGGCTAGTGGTGTTGTGGTCGGCAGGGTTGCTACTAAATGACTCTAAACTACCACTTATTGCTAGTTGACCTGGTGTAAAAGATGCTTGAAGACAACCCAAAACCACCTTCTTGACAAAGGCAACTCCTATGCACTTACTGGTCCACGTACATATCCAACACATCCCCACAAAAGATATGAATTAGCTGTCATAGTCTATCATATATATATATATATATTTAAAGAAGAAAGATGACATGCTAATGTGATAACGAAGAATCCCAAATAATGTAAATCAGTACTTGCTTTATTTTGGCCATCCCATCCTTCTCAAGTTTAATTGTTCTCTCTGTTTGGTTCATTTCAACTCTTTTACTTTTTGGGTTTGTTTATTGCTTTTTTATCCCCCTTTCTTCCTCTCTAATTGAAGGTGTTAGCCTCATAAATTAAAGGGAAGGGTTTGTTGATGCTGATCCTGAGTTGTTGTATGATGATAAGCCTGATATACCTGAATGACATTGTATTTATACTAAAGAATTGGTGACAGCAACTCAACTCTACTCCTTCTTTTCAGATGTTGATTTTTAAGGCCTCAAAAGGATGAATCAAATTAAAGACTCTGTTGTCTTTTTACTTCATTGCCTTAGGTCAGATGGTCGTCAACATCGCGTGTATTTAGAAGGACGGTTCTCAAAGCCTTTAATATTTTATGAGGCCAATGGATCCCACAAACTTTTCCGAATGCATATTTGAAAAAAAAAAAAAAAACTAAGAAGAAGATGGACCAACTTCCTTTATTTGCATGATAAATATAACATTGCAATCACTAATCTTTCCCTGCATTCTGTTTGGCTCTGTTACAAGTTATTGGCTTCTCACTTTTACAGACACCATGGTGGTTATGTCCTGTGTATGTTGAATAGAGCTGTTATTCCTGCCTTGCATTTGTCCTTCTTTTCAATTTGAATGGCTTGTGTTGCTTTCTTTTAAGTTTTCATTTGATGACCTTCATCATGTTTCACTTGTTTTTCTTCTCTTGTTTCTATGCTATTTATGTTGCATGTTACAATGTCTTGGCTCTTCAAGGGTGTATTAGCACTGAGGGAGCTGAATTTTTCCATTCCTTGGCCATATATTACTAGGCATGTGAAATGGTGACCTGTCTCCTCTTCAAGCAGATCAGATCTCACAATGCCAGCTTTGTTGGATGATGTAGCTAGCTTCTTCTCTAGATGAATGTTGATATATATTTGTTATAATTGATATTTTGAACATTATTGTTGTGTGTAATATTGTGTTCTTCACTTATTGTTTTATTCACTTGCATGCATTAGTGAAACTTAGACCCGTTCGAGAATTGTGTACGACATTAGTTCGGTGATCCTTGACGCGACGGATCGGGTCTTTGACTAGATTCGTTGCTCTGGTGATATACATTCGAACTTTGTCGTATGCGATTCTTGAATTGTCCAGTTTGGACAGTTTGGGAATGCAATTATCCATCTTATACTCAATAGCTCGTGCAAGTCCGATGTTAGATAGAGTTTCGGTTGATGTCCCATTGTTCTCTGGGTACATACATGGGTACGACTGATGTTGTATCCATGTCGTGTACTTGGAGAACCACGTGGACATGCTGCCGAAATTTTGTCTGACTAGGGGACGAAGCATTCGAGTTGTTGAGTGCAAGTTGGATCGTGCATTCTCGAATGGGATAGGACCAACCACCCTGTAGTAAGTAGTTTGCAGTTTATGTATAGGTGACTTGCATGATGCATGGTACCTTGGGTTAATTGTACTTACTCATTTTAGATTTCCACATAAACAGTTATCGAGATGGACAAGAGTTGAATTGATTTACCGAATAGGATGTCTAGGGAATACATGGAGGGGATTAACCAGTTCATGGAATTTACCAATGGGTTTGACAATGAGTTCATAAGTTGTCCATGTAGAAAATGTGCGAATCGGTATTATTACAGAAGAGAGTCTGTCCGAGAGCATCTGATTGTGAATGGATTCTTGAAGCAGTACAAGAATTGGATAAGACATGGAGAAGAGTATGTTTCCTGTCGCATAGAGGAAAGAGATGAAATTGAGGTTGATGATATGTCAGAGACGGATCCGATGATCGGGATGCTAAATGATATCGCGTGCGGGTTGGCACCTGAATACACAAGCTGTGAGACTGAGGGGGCGGGTGGGAGTAATCCTCGCTCCGGTGCCGATGAAGAAGCCATGAGATATTTTGAAATTCTAGACGATGCACAGACAGAATTGTATCCTGGATGCAAGGACTTCAGTAAATTGTCCTTTATCGTGGAGCTGTTACATTTGAAGGCATTGAATCAGTGGTCTGACACGTCCTTCGATATGCTCCTCCAGTTGTTGCATCGAGTGCTCCCATCGGGCGCGAAACTTGCAGAGTCCTACTATCAGGCTCGCAAGTTAACTGAAAATTTAGGCTTCACATATGAGACTTTGGATGCATGTCCGAACAATTGCATGTTGTTTAGGAATGAGAATGTCCAGCTTGATAAGTGCATCGTGTGTCAGACTTCGAGATGGAAGGAAGACGGGGTTGGACACAATCGTCAGGATAGTTCTACAAGTGTTATAAATCGTGGCAAACTTGTGGCAGCAAAGCACGTGAGATATTTCCCACTGAAGCCAAGGTTGAAGAGGCTTTTTATGTCATCAAATATTTCTAAACTGATGAGATGGCATGCCGAGAATAGCAGGGACGATGGTAAGTTAACCCATCCAGCAGATTCCCCAGCGTGGAAAGACTTCGATCGAAGGAATCCAGACTTTGCCTTGGATTCTCGTAATGTGCGGCTTGGTTTGACTGCAGATGGTTTTAGTCCATTCAGATCCATGACAGGGGCAAATCACAGCACGTGGCCAGTCGTTTTGGTACCTTATAATCTCCCGCCATGGATGTGTATGAAGCAGCCTTTTCTGATCCTATCCACACTTATTGATGGACCAAGAGGACCAGGGGACAAGATTGATGTATATATGCAACCTTTGATTGATGAATTGAAGGAATTATGGGCTGATGGTCTGATGACATTTGATGCCGAAGGCAATGAAATGTTTAAACTGCGCGCCGCATTATTGTGGACAATCAACGACTTCCCTGCGTACGCTAACTTGTCGGGTTGGAGCACAAAGGGAGAGTTTGCATGTCCTTGTTGCAATCAGGCGAAGAAGTCAACTTGGTTGAAGCACGGCAGAAAATGGGTATACACGGGTCATAGACGTTTTCTACCTCCATTGCATAGGTTCAGGAGGGACAAAGTGTCATTTGATGGCACTCTAGAATATGGTCCAGCACCTCGAACAATGACGGGAGTTGAATTGTTGTCACTGCTCGAGCAGGAGCAAATACGAACTGTGTATGATTTTCAAGATTTACTGGCCCTCCCGCTGCCTTTTATTCCTGGTGCAAATAGAAGACGAAGTCATAATTGGAAGAAAAAAAGTATTTTCTACGATTTACCATATTGGAAGCATAACTTACTCAGGCACAACTTAGATGTTATGCACATCGAGAAGAACGTCTGTGATAATATACTGTGGACCATTCTCGGTGTTCAGGGGAAGTCGAAGGATGGTGTCAATGCACGTCGTGACTTGGAAGAAATGGGCTTGAGAAAACCATTGCACTTGCAGCCGAGAGAGTCAAACAAGGCATACATGCCTCCTGCGCAGTACGCGATGAGTAAAGATGAGAAAGATGTCTTCCTCTCTGTTCTGAAGGGTGTCAAGGTTCCTGACGGGTACTGTTCGAATATTGCTAAGCGCGTGAACATGAAAGAAAGAACATTACAGGGTTTGAAGAGTCATGACAATCATATCCTCATTCAACAGTTACTGCCTATCTCCATAAGAAATTGTTTGCCTAAGAATGTTGTAGCGCCGTTGATTGAATTTAGTAACTTCTTCAGACAACTGTGTTCTAGAGTTCACCGAATTGATGAGCTGAATGGTCTGCAAGGGAGGATTGCTGTGACGTTGTGTCATCTAGAAAAACTTTTTCCACCTGCATTTTTCGATGTCATGGTTCACTTGACAATACACTTAACTAGTGAAGCCCTGCTTGGTGGCCCCGTCCAATTCAGATGGATGTATCCAATTGAGAGGTACATGAATACTTTGAAGAGGTATGTTCGTAATAGAGCCCGTCCAGAGGCATCAATAGCTAAGGGGTATTTGATGGATGAGTGCACCAATTTCTGCGCAGCATATCTTAAAGATAATATTGAAACAAAGTTGACTAGGCCCTCGCGGATTAATGACGGTCCAGTTGGGCAGGGCACGCAGTTTGATCTCAACAATATTGAGTGGATTCAAGTTCATCGATGGGTGTTGTTCAACACCCCAACTGTTGTGGCTTTCACTCAGTAAGCTATCACTCATTCATAACAGTAATTTGTCAATTTTTTTCCTAAATTATCATACTTGTTGTTAACACGTGTTATGCATTGCAGGACACACATTGATGAGCTCAAACGGGACATGCCTCGTGCTACGGAGAGTGAAATTCTTCAGTCCCATTACCGGTCATTTCACGAATGGTTCAAGAATCACGTACGTAGTCAATCATTAGGAGTAGTTTCACTTGTTCATGTCATATTACTTTTATGTAGTGATATTCAGTGATTACATGCATTGCGTAGGTGTGTAGCTTACGAAGAACCAACGATCCTAGTCTGACCGATGAAATGAAACAGTTGGCCGATGGCCCCTTCATAACGGCCCGACGTTACACTACTTGTGACGTCAACGGTTTTCGATTTCGCTTAAAGGATGTAGATGAGAAACGAGCGACGCAAAATAGTGGGCTCGGTTGTCCATCTGTGGATGCTGGTTACTACTATGGCCGGTTGAAGGATATTGTTGAAGTTGTGTACAATCACGGGTTAAAGTTTCTATTGTTTAAGTGTGATTGGGTGGATCCTATCCGAGGGGTGAAAACAGATAATTACCAGTTTACATTGGTAAATTTTAACAATCTGTTACATCGTGATGATAGAATAAATGCCGAACCCTACATACTGTCCTCAATGGCGGAGCAAGTTTACTATGTCAGAGATCCGAAAGATCCTAACTAGCAGGTTGCAGTTAAAATGTCAAGGAGAGGAGTGTATCAGATTGAATGTGATGAGCCAGATATTGATGCATTCGCCCAACAAGTTCTTGACCAGACTGCAGTTGTTCAACGTGATGAAGATGTTAATTGGGTTCGGGAAACCATGGAAGGAGATACAGTTGACTTACACGACCAGTGAACGGTTGGGAACTAATTCACCAATATTAAAGTTCATTGTAAATAATTTTAAAATGTTACTTTCAATTATCTCGTTTAATGAAACTTATCTTACAAACATTTGAACAGATATGTCGGGACGAAAGAGGAGAGATCGTCCGCTGATGATGGACGAGCTCCTGCGCCAGGCCGAGGCTAGCACGCCATCTGGAGGGCCTAGACCGACATCGGATGCCGCCCAGTCTAGTTCGATGGCCCCACAGAGTAGGCCATCGACGTCTCAGGCGAGTCCTTCCACCCCAGTTGATGCTTCGGCGTCGGCTTTTTCATCTCCACCGTCTCGGCCTGCGTCGACGTCTGCACAGACTGGTATAAGTTTATTTAATTAAACATTTTAGTTCTAGAAAATTATTTTAATTCAATTTAGTTAAATTGTCTTTATTTGAACAGGTGCTACGAGCACGGGCGCATCTTCCAGCAGGGGGAGAGGCCTGTCATCATCATCATCATCAAGAAGTAATCTCTGGGGGGCTGGGGGGTGGGGGGGTTGCTTGAGTTTGTACTAGTGGGTCCATGGGTTTCATCATCCAGACTGATCTCATGAGTCCTACCAAGGTGGATAACATTTTAGACCACAACATTTGAAAGAAAGAGACTTAAAAGTGATACTTCCACATTGAATTGAAGAAGGACCAAAGATTGGACAGCTGAGATCATTTGATAAATGTTTTGTTCGGACATGGTCATCAATACATGATGGAGCTCATTGGATCAGTGATCTGCACACCTTCTCATTGACCCCAAATGTGCGAAATGATTCCTAAAAATCATTTGCATATATAAGAATTGAGAAGTCATAATGTATCCTTTGGCACTTTTTTCAAGTTTTTCTCAGTTTCAACATTTATTAATTCAGGACAATGAAAGAACTATACTATAGGAAATTAGAGATATTATTTGCTCCTTTTAATCTTTCCTGTAAAAGCTTGGCCTGGTAGGGGAAAAGCCATTCAATTAGCTAGAAAACTTCTGTTGATTTCAGGTTAATTAAGAATGAAAAATACCAACTAAACAATAACCTAAAATCTAGATAACCATTCAATTTAGTTACAAAGAAATAGTAACATTATAGAGTTTCCGTTTCCCGTGAAACTGGACGGGCACGAGTCCGTAGTCACTCCTGACTTGCAGGAACTGACGGAACGAGAATCCGACAGTTGGATTTCTCGTAAAGCTGAAACGTAGGTTTAACTCGATACTTTAACTTAAAATTTAGAAAATCGGCCTCCGGGGGTCCAAAACGAGCAAACGGGCTCCGTTTCCCGTGAAACTGGACGGGCACGTGCCCGTAGTCATTTCTGACTTGCAGGAACTGACGGAACGTGATTCCAACTCTCGGATTCCTCGTAAAGCTGAAACGTAGGTTTAACTCGATACTTTAACTTAAAACTTAGAAAATCGGCCTCCGAGGGTCCAAAACGAGCAAACGGGCTCCGTTGCCCGTGAGACTAGGCGGGCATGTGCCCGTAGTCATTCCTGACTTGCAGGAACTGACGGAACGTGATTCCGACTCCCGGATTCCTCGTAAAGCTGAAACGTAGGTTTAACTCGATACTTTAACTTAAAACTTAGAAAATCGGTCTCCGATGGTCCAAAACGAGCAAACGGGCTCCGTTGCCCGTGAAACTGGGCGGGCACATGCCCGTAGTCATTCCTGACTTGCAGGAACTGACGGAACGTTATTCCGACTCCCGGATTCCTCGTAAAGCTGAAACGTAGGTTTAACTCGATACTTTAACATAAAACTTAGAAAATCGGCCTCCGGGGGTCCAAAACGAGCAAACGGGCTCCGTTGCCCGTGAAACTGGGCGGGCACGTGCCCGTAGTCATTCCTGACTTGCAGGAACTGACGGAACGAGATTCCGACAGTTGGATTTCTCGTAAAGCTGAAACGTAGGTTTAACTCGATACTTTAACTTAAAATTTAGAAAATCGGCCTCCGGGGGTCCAAAACGAGCAAACGGGCTCCGTTGCCCGTGAAACTGGACGGGCATGTGCCCGTAGTCATTCCTGACTTGCAGGAACTGACGGAACGTGATTCCGACTCCCGGATTCCTCGTAAAGCTGAAACGTAGGTTTAACTCGATACTTTAACTTAAAACTTAGAAAATCGGCCTCCGGGGGTCCAAAACGAGCAAACGGGCTCCGTTGCCCGTGAAACTGGACGGGCACGTGCCCGTAGTCATTTCTGACTTGCAGGAACTGACGGAACGTGATTCCGACTCCCGGATTCCTCGTAAAGATGAAACGTAGGTTTAACTCGATACTTTAACTTAAAATTTAGAAAATCGGCCTCCGGGGGTCCAAAACGAGCAAACGGGCTCCGTTGCCCGTGAAACTGGACGGGCACGTGCCCGTAGTCATTCCTGACTTGCAGGAACTGACGGAACGTGATTCCGACTCCCGGATTCCTCGTAAAGCTGAAACGTAGGTTTAACTCGATACTTTAACTTAAAACTTATAAAACCGGCCTCCGGGGGTCCAAAACGAGCAAACGGGCTCCGTTTCTCGTGAAACTGGGCGGGCACGTGCCCGTAGTCATTCCTGATTTGCAGGAACTGACGGAACGTGATTCCGAATCCCGGATTCCTCGTAAAGCTGAAACGTAGGTTTAACTCGATACTTTAACTTAAAACTTAGAAAATCGGCCTCCGGGGGTCTAAAATGAGCAAACGGGCTCCGTTGCCCGTGAAACAGGGCGGGCACGAGCCCGTAGTCACTCCTGACTTGCAGGAACTGACGGAACGAGAATCCGACAGTTGGATTTCTCGTAAAGCTGAAACGTAGGTTTAACTCGATACTTTAACTTAAAATTTAGAAAATCGGCCTCCGGGGGTTCAAAACGAGCAAACGGGCTCCGTTTCCCGTGAAACTGGACGGGCACGTGCCCGTAGTCATTTTTGACTTGCAGGAACTGACGGAACGTGATTCCGACTTCCGGATTCCTCGTAAAGCTGAAACGTAGGTTTAACTCGATACTTTAACTTAAAATTTAGAAAATCGGCCTCCGGGGGTCCAAAACGAGCAAACGGGCTCCGTTGCCCGTGAAACTGGACGGGCACGTGCCCGTAGTCATTCCTGACTTGCAGGAACTGACGGAACGTGATTCCGACTCCCGGATTCCTCGTAAAGCTGAAACGTAGGTTTAACTCGATACTTTAACTTAAAACTTAGAAAATCGTCCTCCGGGGGTCCAAAACGAGCAAAAGGGCTCCGTTTCTCGTGAAACTGGGCGGGCACGTGCCCGTAGTCATTCCTGACTTGCAGGAACTGACGGAACGTGATTCCGAATCCCGGATTCCTCGTAAAGCTGAAACGTAGGTTTAACTCGATACTTTAACTTAAAACTTAGAAAATCGGCCTCCGGGGGTCCAAAACGAGCAAACGGGCTCCGTTGCCCGTGAAACTGGACGGGCACGTGCCCGTAGTCATTCCTGACTTGCAGGAACTGACGGAACGTGATTCCGAATCCCGAATTTCTCGTAAAGCTGAAACGTAGGTTTAACTCGATACTTTAACTTAAAACTTAGAAAATCGGCCTCCGGGGGTCCAAAACGAGCAAACGGGCTCCGTTGCCCGTGAGACTTGGCGGGCACGTGCCCGTAGTCATTCCTGACTTGCAGGAACTGACGGAACGTGATTCCGACTCCCGGATTCCTCGTAAAGCTGAAACGTAGGTTTAACTCGATACTTTAACTTAAAACTTAGAAAATCGGCCTCCGGGGTCCCAAAACGAGCAAACGGGCTCCGTTGCCCGTGAAACTGGACGGGCACGTGCCCGTAGTCATTTCTGACTTGCAGGAACTGACGGAACGTGATTCCGACTCCCGGATTCCTCGTAAAGCTGAAACGTAGGTTTAACTCGATACTTTAACTTAAAATTTAGAAAAATCGGCCTCCGGGGGTCCAAAACGAGCAAACGGGCTCCGTTTCCCGTGAAACTGGACGGGCACGTGCCCGTAGTCATTTCTGACTTGCAGGAACTGACGGAACGTGATTCCGACTTCCGGATTCCTCGTAAAGCTGAAACGTAGGTTTAACTCGATACTTTAACTTAAAATTTAGAAAATCGGCCTCCGGGGTCCAAAACGAGCAAACGGGCTCCGTTGCGAAACTGGACGGGCACGTGCCCGTAGTCATTCCTGACTTGCAGGAACTGACGGAACGTGATTCCGACTCCCGGATTCCTCGTAAAGCTGAAACGTAGGTTTAACTCGATACTTTAACTTAAAACTTAGAAAATCGGCCTCCGGGGGTCCAAAACGAGCAAACGGGCTCCGTTGCCCGTGAAACTGGGCGGGCACGTGCCCGTAGTCATTCCTGACTTGCAGGAACTGACGGAACGTGATTCCGACTCCCGGATTCCTCGTAAAGTTGAAACGTAGGTTTAACTCGATACTTTAACTTAAAACTTAGAAAATCGGCCTCCGGGGGTCCAAAACAAGCAAACGGGCTCCGTTGCCCGTGAAACTGGACGGGCAAGTGCCCATAGTCATTCCTGACTTGCAGGAACGGACGGAACGTGATTCCGACTCCCGGATTCCTCGTAAAGCTGAAACGTAGGTTTAACTCGATACTTTAACTTAAAACTTAGAAAATCGGCCTCCGGGGGTCCAAAACAAGCAAACGGGCTCCGTTGCCCGTGAAACTGGACGGGCACGTGCCCGTAGTCATTCATGACTTGCAGGAACTGACGGAACGTGATTCCGACTCCCGGATTCCTCGTAAAGCTGAAACGTAGGTTTAACTCGATACTTTAACTTAAAACTTAGAAAATCGGCCTCCGGGGGTCCAAAACGAGCAAACGGGCTCCGTTTCCCGTGAAACTGGACGGGCACGTGCCCGTAGTCATTCCTGACTTGCAAGAACGGACGGAACGTGATTCCGACTCCCGGATTCCTCGTAAAGCTGAAACGTAGGTTTAACTCGATACTTTAACTTAAAATTTAGAAAATCGGCCTCCGGGGGTCGAAAACGAGCAAACGGGCTCCGTTTCCCGTGAAACTGGACGGGCACGTGCCCGTAGTCATTCCTGACTTGCAGGAACTGACGGAACGTGATTCCGACTCCCGGATTCCTCGTAAAGCTGAAACGTATGTTTAACTTTCAAATTTTGAATTTTTTCTTTTATATATTTGCTGTAAATTGCCAATTTTTATAATTAATTATTAATATTTGTTTCTCTTTTTTCTTCAGGTTTGAGAGCATCGTATCCATACGGCAACCTGCACGGGCAATTTGATTTCATTTTTCTTTTACTTTTATTGGTGGATTTGTAATGGATATATATAATTTGTTGAAACTTTTGTAATATTTTGAATATTATTAATATAAGATTTTGTTTTTGTTATTAGTTGTTGTAATGGATTGTAGTAGTTGTTATTGGTATTTGTAATGGATAGTAGTAGTTGTATATGGTTTATTCATGTACAGGTACAGGTACAAGAATAAAATTGAGAAATTTGAAAAAAATTGGAAAAAAAAAATACACTGACTATTAGCGGCCGCCAGGATGACTATTAGCGACGGCCAGTAGCCGTCGCTAAAAGTATTTTGAAAAAAAATTAAAATTAAAAAAGAAATTTAAATTAGCAGTTGCGGCCGCTACTATGACTATTAGCGACCGCCATAGGCGGTCGCTAAAAGTGTTTTTAACAAAAAAATAAAATTAAAAAAAAAATTTAAATTAGCAGCGGCGGCCGCTAATATGACTATTAGCGACCGCCAGTGGCGGTCGCTAAAAGTGTTAAACAAAAGCAAAAAAAATAATGGAAATGACTTTTAGCGACGGCTACAATGCGGTCGCTAATGTATTAGCGACCGCCACTTGGCGGTCGCTAATACTTTTAGCGACGAGGTTTCCGCGACGGCATCTTGGCGGTCGCAAAGCGGTCGCTAAAGACTTTTAGCGACCGCCAGTAGACTTTTAGCGACGGCTTTTGACGGTCGCTAAAAGTCCCTTTTCTAGTAGTGCATGAGAGAAGCAATGAGGGCGGCCTATTTCATATATACAAATAGGTCCTGGAAATACAATGTAGTTTGACTCATGCCGATATGAATTAATCAACTTTTCCAAAGAGGTCAATCTTTGCCTGCTAGGCAGAAGGATGACAAGTTATAAATTTTATCTTGCTAGAACATATGTTTCCATTACTATTAAATTCAGAAATAAAATAGTTACGTTAGGGGTTACCATTATCCTTTTTATAGTGACAATTCTTATATGTATTCCTGAGGAAAGAAATTTGTCCATTTTTCAAAGTCTCAATAAGAAGTGAAGATATGAAAAATCGAATATCCAACCATCACCCTGATAATTAAAATCTAAAAAACCACCGAACACATTTATTTTTAATTTGGTAAAGTAAAATCTACAACCTTTTCACTTATTAACATCTATAGTGCTATCTCGTGTCTTGTCTCTCACCCCTATCATTCGCAATTCACCTCTTTAGCTCATTTCACCGTAAATTCTTATATTATTGACTTTTCTTTATTCCAATATAAACAAACAAGACCAATCAGGATGGAGTCATATCACAATAGGCACCTAATATTATCCAAAATATCCGAGTAGATAAAGACATTTACTTACATGTGACATGCTTCACAATAAAACCGAAATCAACAAAGTTCACCTTAAAAAAAAAAAAAAAAAAAAAAGAAAGACGTCAGCTCTCAACATTCGGATTTTGAGTCGTTTGACGAAAGGAGAACCGCCAACGTGCGCATGGCCTTCACCTGCATCTCCAGCGCTGCAGCGTAATCGGCAGCTTCTTCTAGAAGCGTCAACGCAGATAGCCTACGACTCCCGGGAACCAATCGTGACAGGACACGTAGTTTCTCCCTCACCTTCTCCCCTTTTCTTCTCCTCGGGCGCAGACGCGGACTCATTCTCCACAAACCCGGACCCGGTTTTCCTACCCGAGTCCGCCTTCTCATCTTTCCCGCCGCCTTCAGACACGATTTACGCTTCTGCCACTGTCTCAAGAGAATGGCCCTGCTCCATCGGTTCTGACCCTTGGCGGTCAAAGCAAGAGCCAAATCGGCTGTATCTTTGATGGCCCGAGACCGAGCCATCAACTTCAACGGCTGAGATTGAGCTTGCTTGGTGGATCTGAGGGCCTGGAGCAGTTTCTGACCATAGATCCTTTCCTGTGTAGCTGTTCTCCATCTGGACCTGGGGTTTTTCATGATTTAGGTATGGAATGGAAGAGGAGGAGGAAGAAGGTGAAGGATTAGGAGGAGAAAATGGAAAATTCTCATTTATGAAGATGTTGATTTTGGTTTGTAATTGTGGGTATTTTTATAGGGGAGAAGAAAGGTTGAATGATCCACTCTCTTCCACGAGTCACATGATTTCCACATTTAAATAAATGTGCCTCCACCTGGGATGAGTCACTAGTGGAGTGGGGCTGGGTCCCACTGGCTTCCTTATCTGTTCTTTTGTTTGTATATGGATACTCTACAGCTTTTCAGTACAGGCTGCTGCTTAAATTGGGCACGTGCCATGGAATGTGTGCCCTATTGGTTTACAAAATATACAAGGAGTTTGGGATTTACTCCTCTTGAAAAAAACTATGAGAAGAAAATCAGGTTCAAAGATCTAGGGTCATAAAGTAAACAGTGAATGGCCTTATCTAATTAGGTCTCTTAAATCAGACAGAGACAACAACCAATGAGCATGTTGGGTTTTCATTTCATGCTTTATGTCCCAAATATTTGTTGGGAATTTTTTTTTAATTAAAATTTTAAGAATTCATGCATAGAGAATTTCAAATTCTCCAAAATCTGGTCTTGAAGTTGGATTTCAAAACCCTGTTGGAGTAGCATTTGAAATTCCAAAAAAAAGTACTGAAATTAAAATCTTAAGAATTGCAACAGGTCGCTTGGAATCTTTTAGATGGCTGAAATTTGGGATTATTACAAAAGAAATATAATATATTTTAATTGCCAAGGAATAAGATCCCACGGTATTCAAAAAGCTTTGCCACACTAAATTCTTGTGATAAATTCAAGTAAAGAAACATACCCCTTTTGTATTGTTAGTCATTCTCCCTGTAGCCTAACCAATTTTGCCAAATTTCATATGCTAGGGCTTGTCTACAAAACACCCCGTCCGTAAAGTCCACGTGATACATAAAATTCAAGTGAAGCACCACAATGAAAATGTTTGGACTTAGCAAGAGGAATGCGAGATATCTACCCAATCACTTGATAACGTACATTAATTTCAAGAACAATATCCAACAGTAAATGATGATAAGATTTGGCTTTGGTGATAATTCAAGGGGGCCTAGCTGGTGCATTGAAAAGTAGGCAATTTCGATGATAAAATCTGGGTGGTGCTAATTCAAGGGGGGCTGGTGCATTGAAAAGTGGGCAATATGTTAAACTCACCTACTTTAAAAAGGCTACTTCATTGTCCTCTATGCTGTAGAGGATCCAAATCCATGTTTTTTAATTATTTCTCGCTTCCCTTCTTCTGTTTTTATTGTATGTTTTCCTCTTCAACTTAATAATGGAGAAGTGGGATATATGAGGAGGTAGGTGGTAATGGCCTAGAAAGCATGGTAAATGTGGTATTTACCTTACCGACATGTATGGACAATCTTGGTCGTTCACGTGGTGACCCCACGTTCCAAGTTGCATCCTTGCTATGGAGTATTTTGTTATATATGTTACTTTCTTGACTGCCCTTCTTCTGCCTGACCTCTCAACAAGGACGGGTAGGATGATTGCCTGATGCATGCTTTGATGGGATCAGAAAAGTTCGGCCTACTTGCATTGAACTCTAGCATAATCGAACACTGGCAATTGGAACATTCTCCACACATGTTGGACTCTAATTAGCTTTTTTATAAAAGAAACGTATGATCCATACACTAAATAAAATTATAACAGTATATTATAACCTTTATTTGACTAACATAAGAACGTTGTTCTTTTTATTGATTCAAACCCTTTCAAATTAGATGCTCTATCAAATAGGTAGCGCCCAAATTTAAGGACAGTTGAGTTGATGTACAAATTCCAACCCTTGATGAATGTAACAGTGTATGTTTTCTGAGAGAAGTGAAAATTAGATTGTTACTTGTTCATTAAGTCCTGCAATATAAATTGCCTAGATCAAAAGTACTCTTACTTACATGAGTTAAAAGGGAAAGTGATCTGCATGGGAACGCTTATGTGGAGGCGAAGCATACAATTAGTTCTTTAATAATCATAATAATAAGGTAACTTTATCTTCTTTTTTCAAAAAATTAATGAGTTCAAATTCGCAGTGAGAGAGACTCATATACAAGCAATGATAAAACACATGCAAGAGCGGGGAATGAGCATTCACACATCCGAGGAAGGATACCTGCATTTATGAGGATAGAAGACTTATACGTGCAAGCAGTGAAAGACCTAGAGATCGACCCCTATGTGATCAAGATGAGATGTGGGGTTCACTTCCCAACCAACCGGACAACCCCTCGATATCAACGACATATTATATGCATATGGACAACTTTTATACAACTTACACAAGGCTCATTCTTTTTATGGATTCAAGGCCTTAATTTGAAGCAGATGCCCAAGTGAATAGGTAGTTGTCCAAATTTCAATACCGGGGTTTAATGTACACTATTGAATAGATGAATGTGTAGAAAAATGAAAATTAACAAAGTATCTAAATTTCTTTATTTTTCAGTCCCTGATAAATTTAATAGTGCATGTTATTCCAAGTGAAATCAAATTTAGATTGTTACTTGTTCGTTGGGAGTCCCGTGATATGATTAGCTTGTGGCAATCAAAATTACTACTTAATTTCATGAGGAAAATATCATCTCCCAATCGGGTAGATTCGGACCACAACTTTTGGGCCTGTAAACAACTTAGTTGACTTCAGCCCGAATCTGACCTGCTGGAAGGCCAAGTGCAGTTTAGCCCTATTATCAACCTTTATTGTGCCCACCTAAAATGCCAGTCAAATTTGATTGAGGGACCCACATGGACCCCCTATAATTTCCATGACCAGTGTATGGAAAGGTCACTGTTTATTTGTGGGGGGAAAGGGACCTTACACTGTAAGCAGTTCACAAGAAGCTGGGCAGGGGACTTGCTCGTAGGCCCATTGTCGGAATAAAAGACAACTCTTTTGCATCCGTTGAATATCACAGTGACCACAATTCAACGACAAGAGCCTGTCCGTTGGGTCCAGCTCATTGCCTTGGATCTCAGCAAAAGTCTAGACAAGATATATAGCTAATTTATTGGTGTCTTAGTTTTGGGGGTTGTCTTGTATGGGCATGAACACTTTGGATGGGCCTCAATCAACATCATGCGTACGTTGAAAGAAAGGACGGTGGTACATGATACAGAAGAACCAGTCCTATTTTGGATAGGAAGTGGGGTTGGAGGAGAGGTGGGCAAGGCTTTTTCTCTCCACACGTTCCTCTGAAAATAAATTTAATATCTCTCAAAACTGGTGCTATTTGATCCACAATGAACTTGGAAGGGACCTATATTCTATCATCAAGGGGCGGAAGTCGAAACTTTTTCTTGTGGGGCTTACATGTAAACAAAATTCTTGGGGGACCAAAAGTAAAGAAAACCTACAATTCCTTAATGACAAAAGGGGGTTTCCAAAGTTTTGGGGCCCATGACCCCACCCCCAAGTTCCAACCACGTTTGTCATCATTCCCATGGAAAATTTAGATAAGTATAAAAAAAAAAAAGGTTCTTTACTACAGTCGGGGATTCATCCCTACTGGTTCTATTAGAGGTAAGAGGTCCCATGACTACATGTCTAATAATTGAAGGCCCCACTTTAAGTCAACTCCTAAGCCTTTTTCTTTTAGTTTTGATTTGATTAAATTTTTTTTTGGATTCAATTTAAGAAAATCCAATTAATCAGGATTTTGTTATAATATATGTATCTTGGGTGGATGCCCATTTGAGATAAGTTAGGGTCAGAATTAGGGTTCCTTTCTTTTTTGTCACTTTGCCTATAAATAGGCCCCTCTCTTTTGTATTTGCACAGAGTTAATGAGATAATAGAAAAGCTCTCAATTCTCCCTCTAATCATATAACAGATTCTTGGTTGACTAAATATTATTGAAGAAATTAAGGAAACTTACTACTAAATGATTCCTTTGATGGAAAGAAATTTCTCTGGGGTTATTCATAAGCTTTTTGTATAGACCTCCCTAAGGTTTGTAGGATTTGTAAATAGGCTCCTGAGGTTTTAGTATTTGTAAATAGGCCCCTGCTTTTTCTTTTTTATACCTTTCATGTCCTCAAAAGCAATAGTCCTAACAAGAACAGAATCTACAATGAGATTTATGTTGGATTCTTATATAAATAACAAACTTTGTCCTTACATCAATTAAACAAAAATAAGTATACTTTTATTCACAAAAATGCCATTATTTTATTTCAAGTCTCAATGGTTTCTCTCAATAATAACCCTCTCATGCACATGACCGGGGGTTGACCTAAGTACAAGGTCCTGGGGACTAAAGCCCCTACTCATATTTAAGAAAAGTTTAAGATTTTCCCTCCCCCGCACATTCTAAAAATTAATATTTTTTTTATCATTTGCCCCTCCCCCCTAATATTTTTTTTTACATCGAGCCAAGTACCACCCTGTTACAAATTCTAAAATTTAGTGGTTTTTTTTTTTTTTTTTACGATTTTCCATTTCCCCAATATTTCTTTTACACTCCTTACACATGTAGCATAATCGTGAATTTTGAAACTCCTATCAATCCAAAGGTGGGTCATATATGGATTAGAAAATCAAAACTGGTTATAAGTACAAGTGTTATTGTCATCATGATTAATGTGGATTTCATGAAATGAGCCCTAATATTGATAAAATAAATAAATTATGTAGGGTTATTCTCTCCCACTAAACACAATTGTTAATGTTATATCCTTTATTAAAAAAAACTGAGTCCATGGTTTTGAAATTATGTATGTAAGGATAAAAGAGATGGACAAAAGTGTCATTTTAGTCTATAAACTTATGGTGGTTGGAAGACTTGATTTTGGGGACATGGAAGGTATTAAAATGAAAATGCAGGTGCCTATTTGCAAATACTAAAACCTCAAGGGTCTATTTACAGATCCTACAAACCTTATGGGGGCATATCCAAAAATCCCTTAGTTCTATTAGACATAAACGGTTCCCATGACCACATATGTCTAATAATTGAAGGGCCCCACTCCAAGTCAACTCCTAAACTTTTCCCTTTTAGTTTTGATTTGATTAAATCTTTCTTGGATTCAATTTAAGAAAACTCAATTAATCAGGACTCTTAGTTAACTAATCATTAAGGAAATTAAGGAAACTTACTGCTACTTGATTTCTTTGGTGGGAAGATATCTCTCTTGGGTTATTTAAAAAAAAGGGTTTTCCAGTCCTCTCTCTCGACTCACGTCATTTGCAAAGTACCCATTAACTCTCATACATCTTGGAGTGAGTGACAAGGGAGATAGGAGAAAATTCAAAGGCTGTTGATGAGCTTGCAATGGAAAAGGCTTTAGATCAATCCATACCGCTCATCGTTAAGATTATGGCTCAAGGTATGCTTTTAGTCTTTTAGATTATCCATTGTTAATGCATAAATCAAGACCCATAAACTTGATTTGTATTGCAAACCATATTAGCTAAATCTATTAGTGGTTTTATCCAGCATAATGAAAATACAAAGGTCTATCTCGAAACTGTGGAGCAGCAATTTCAAGCATCTGATAAAGCTTTGGCAGCTATCTCGATTTCCAAATTATCTTCAATGAAATATGATGGATTGAGCGGTGTCAGGGAACGTATCATGGAGATGAGGGATATAGTGACCCAACTCAATTCTCTAGAAATGACAATTTCTGATAATTATATAGTCCAATTTATTTTGATCTCCTTGCCCCCTCAATTTGGGCCTTTTAAAATTTCATATAATACTCATAAGGAGAAATGGACTGCAAATGAGTTAGTGTCAATGTGTCCAAGAAGAAGGCAGACTTAGGCAGGAAGAGCAGTTACTCAAAGTAGATTTTATCTCCAACACCCCTTCGAACAAGAAACAATATCCCAAGGGTAAGAAAGGTTTGGAAAAGAAAGGCAAGAAACCTACTTCGACTGATTAAATGGGGAAGAAAGGTAGTGAACCAAGGTGCTTCTTCTGCCTCAAAAAGGGACATCTGAAGAAAGACTGCTTGAAGAGACAGGACAAAAAGTATACTTTCTTGGTCGGCTGATTGGCAATTTTGAAGCGTCCAATGGTGATTTCGAAGCATCCGATGACGATCCCATGCTTTTGACAGGTGGATCTGTGATGTTGACGAAGATCGACGGATTTCGTGCCCCAAAAGTCAGATTTTTGAAAAACTCACAGGGGCCAAACATCTCGGAACGTGAAAAGGAACCCAAAAATGGGTTTTTGGCAAAAATCCGGCGAGCCGGATCTCCATGGTCACCGGCGACCATGTGGGTTTTTACCCCTTTTGGTCGCCGATTTTCGGTCGTCTTTCTGTTTTTCTTATTCTTTTTCTTTGATATTTTTTTCTTGTCATTTTTGCACATGTATTGGTCTGATTTCTTTGTAGAAAGCTTGACGAGAAGCCTTACATATTAGAGCGCAAAGTTTCATATTTTCCTTGAAAACCGAAGATTTTGTCGCATAGAGTTGCCAATTTGTCGTCATAAGCCAAAACTATGTCAAACGATGTCGGGATGAACTGAAATTTGAGGTGAAGCCTCCTAAGCAGTAAATAAGACCAACTATAGGCTTTTGTTTGAGTTTTGAAACAATGTGGGGTCCTGTTGCCGAAAGACTTGATTTTATCGCGAGATGTCGCGCTTTGATGTACGGTAAACTAATGTCCGATTGACCTGAAAATTTGGTAGGGAGCCTATTGGAGTAATTTTCAAATGATCCATTGGTTCCGATTTGGAAATCATCGTCTCGAGGGGCCCTACCGCCTAGAGGCCTGATTTGGCTTCCGGAAGTCAAAGTATGGTCAAATGTTGTCGAAAAGACCTTAAACTTGATGTGTAGCCCATTGGAAGCATTTGGAAGTCACCTATGTGCTCTGTTTGATGAGTGATGGCATAGGTGGTTCTCGTCGCCGAGAGGCTTGATTTTGCTGCTCGAGGGTTGATGTAGGGTCAAATGTTGTCGATTTGACCTGAAACTTGACATGGAGCCTTTTGAAGGTATTTTGAGACTATCCATGGGCTCTGATCGAAGATCTAATGTCTTCGACGCTGTCGCTACTTAGAGAGCTGACTTTGCTATGATTGTTTCCTTTATGAGCCAAACAATGTCGGAATGACCTGGAATTTGATGTAGAGCTTTCTAGTGGCATTCTAAGGCCAATTGTGTACGCTATTTTATGAATTAGGGTCTCCAGCTTGACCGCCGCCGAGAGCTCCTGTTCAGCTCTGGGAAGGGTGAAGTTAGGCCAAATAATGTTGAAATGGCCTGAAACTTCATGTGTACTCTTCTTTTGGCTGTTTTGAAGGACCTTGCAGTTTTGTTTGATTCTGACAAGATTTGATGCTTGAAGTGGCATTGCCTGTTTGTGATAGGATGTATAGCTTCATGTAGCTTCTTGATGTTGCAAGTATATGAAGAGGCAAAGTAATATTTTTGGTATCAACAACAACATAATATCCCGTGATGGTCAGCTTGTGTGAATGTGCCATATTGGTAGATGGTGAGTTAGATGCTTTACTTTCATATTGGTTCCATTTGCTATACTTTGCACGATTGCCTATCATTATACATTTATTACTCTTATGATATTATTATCGTCTCTATTCTCCTTTGATGCATACATCCTACATTACTTGTATATTGTGCTAAGGATTTGGCCCATCATTTGGTGCTTAGGTATTATCCTCATCCCCGAGGGTGATACGGTCATCGAGGCACCCATAGTCGATGAGTATGGGTGGGGACCGACATATCAGGAGTTTGAGCCGAAGACTAGAGCGCCTGCACTTGGGGTTTGAGTGATACTTTGTTTGGGATTTTCAACGTCATTTGTGTGAGTAGGGTGGGATTTGTTCATATGGTCTGTACACATATTATTCATACTTTGAGATTAGTGTGTACTTATGTCCTGCTACATTTTCCTTATGTTGGATTGATACCTTTACAGCTTCCGCATTTACATGTTATTGCTTCCGCATTTACATGGTATCTCATTCCTGCTGCATTTACCTTATGTTGGCGAGAATTTTAAATTGAACCTCACTGCGGACATATGATATTGGAAGTTCCAGAATTATTCGGGAATAGTGCGCCAATTTCGAGTACCTTGGCAGTAAACTTTGCATTCGAAATTGGGGCGTTACACCATAAGTAACATCTTATGCAAAAGCTGTCTCTAATTAAGGAATGCTCTAATAATTTTCAAGCAATAGGCTCTTAATTCTGACAGATTAATGGACTCAAATTTCTGTTTTACATTTACTTTGAGTTACCAATGAGTGAGGTCAACTGTAGGTCAACACCTTGGTATCTTGGGTATGTGGTAGTGGGATTGTGGAGACATCTACTCTCAAGATGGAATCTATCCTCTAAGTGAGAAATATCCCTTGTGCCAATTAATGAAATTTATTACTGGTAAGTGCTCACTCATCTCGATTAAGAGTTAATCTTATGGTACTGATGATTGGTGTAATTAATTGGATCACAATGATAATAAGAGGTGGATCCAATTTTGTTGGAAAGTCTAATTTCCAATGGATCCATGTATATAATTGAGGAGGGGCCTGCTTGCAGTAATTGAAAAGTTTAGGATCTTCTTGTAAGTATTCCTAAACTAGAGTGCAATTACATTTATTTAGCGGAGTTATTTGTAATTAACTATGGGTCCGAAGTCTACATGAGATGTGGGATCCAGGATGTTTCAGTTGGAGCCAGATTCTAAGGAATCTCTAGTGGTCCCCATGTTAGCCCTAAGAAAGAGAAAGTATATTCCAATTGGAAATCTTAAGGAAATGAGGTGTAGGACACATAAGAAAAATAGAAGTGAGACTTCTAATTATAATTAGAGAGGAGGCTCCTAATATATATATATATATATATGATGCTAGGGCTTGGGCGTCCAACACATGAGTTACATGCCCAAGGTGGACGCGCACAACCCCCCCCCCTTCTCTCCTTCTCTCCTCTTATTTCCTCTAGTTTCCTTATTGAGTCCTTTGGGTGTCTTCTCAATTGAGACCCTACCATTCTCTTTTGTAAAGTTCTCTACAAAAGGGTCATAGCATGGAAGAACACAAGGCTAAGGAGATCAAATCTGGAAAAGAGTTTCGTGGAGATCAAGAGCATCTTCTTCTCGATTTGAGCACAACAAAGCTCCTCGAGTATAAATCTACAACCAATTGACTTTAGTAGATTTTCTTGTTTGTGTTTGCTTATTATTGATCAGTCTTTTGTTGATGATCCTTGATCTTAATGCAAGAGATGAGAGTTTAAGATCTTGGAATTGGGTTCTTGGTATTTTGGGTGTATGATCCCTGCATAAAGAGGGTCAAAAGTCTTGAAAACCCATCTAGAAGGCCTACCTACTTCCAACAGTTGTCATGTCCCTCACTCCCTAACTATTGGCCTGGATGGCCATTGTGTGTGTTGTTTAGAACTTGTTTGACCATTTGTTGTAAAACTTAACTTATGCTTCTGCTCCTTCTACTTGCTATATCTACGTCTTTCTTCTAACTTAAACTTGAACTTTAATACGATTCATGAATTGGTTTATGCTCTTATTTATATTATTTCAAATATGCTATGAATGAATGTGGAATGAGATACCATGCATGCTTCATCGATGTTAAACAGGTTATATATGTTACACAAGCTTCGGCAAAAAGTAAATATACCCCATTTGTGATGGTACTATGAGACCTCACATGTAAAGTCCTATGGGAACCCAACCACTTGGAGATCAAATATGCATGTGAGCCACCAGACTTGAGTCCCCGTGCGGCCTGGCGCTTGTTCGCAAACTCCAAGTGCAGAGCCTCGCTTGTAGTAATAACCCGGTGAGTACGAGGTCAATTCACATGGAGCAAATTCACTTAAGTGCTTTCCAACTTGTAATAAAAAAATATAGAAGTAGAAAATTTTAAACTAATCACAAAAAAGGAATCAAGCAACTAAGTTAAACAACCAACTAAAACACTTTTCTAAGTTAGAAAATAAGTTATGTTAGAATTCTAAACTCTAGAGATTTCCCAATGTTTAAGAATTTCAAAACACTTCAAGTTTAGGATGGCTCCAAAATCTGGAAACCACATAAAATTAGAGAGAGAAAAAAAAAAGACTATCCTAAATGTAAGTTACCAAAAAAAAAAATCAAAATAATGCATCCTAAAGTTAGTCTCCTATTCTAATATCCTTCTAATCTAGTTTAATGATGTAATTAGAATTCCCTAAAACCTAATTCAGATCTGAATACTAAATTCTAAAACCTAGTATGATGCAAGTTTTTATGACTAATGCAAAAATATAAAATTTGAAACAATGTTATGCATGCATGCAAAAAGTCATAATGCAGAATTTTTATATGAGATGCAAGTTTGCATGATTAATGCACCTAACTAATGCAATCTAAAACTAAGTTTAATGGCTGAAAAACACACTTGAGTGATGCACGAATCTAATAAAAAAACAGAAACCAAAAAGATTGAGAAACAAGAAAAATATGCATCAATGAATGTGCATGTTGCCAGACTATTTAGGCATGTTTTACATGTCTGAAACAGTATGATCTTTTAGTACAACTGAGGCGAAAAATTCAGTTAAGTGCAGAATTTCTGTGTATATGTGGACTATTTAGGCCTCTTCTACATGTCTAAAATAGTATGATTTCTGAGCACAACTGAGGCGAAAAATTCAGTTTTGAGAAGGGTTTCCAATAATGCTCAAGATCCACAAACTTTCCAATTCAAACTATGTATGAACACCATTGTTTCTAACATGTTAAGTTGCCAAAAGTTATTGCAGGAATTCTGAATTGTTGCCTGAATCAAGTTAAAAATCAACTTCCAAATTAGGATATTTTAGGCATCACAACCCATCCAAGTTGTTCCATAAATATTGACATATAAATTCAAGAGGTTTTTACCAGAAAAATCACTTTATGTGGTCAGTACAGCGAACAGTAAATATTAGGCAAACATACACCTAACAGGGAATTCGTATAGGATTCTTAATTTTTTTTACCATTTTTTTTTTGGTCGAATTCGACCTTCAGTTGCAGCGCTGGAGGTCGGATTCGACCTTTAGATATAATTCATTATATATCGAATCATGTCTTCCCTTCGTGCCCTACCCTTACAAATCGCTTTCTAGAAGATGGAAAGTGTGTTAAAGGCAATCTTTGTCTGCTTCCACCTCCTTTGGGCATCTTCCCCCATATGCAATGAATGAGTAAGAATATGAGCAGGGCTGAACTTTTCATGGATTTTAAATGAATTTATTTGTTGTTTTGGGAATATTCCCTCTTAAGGTTTAGAGGCTGCGTTTCTTGTATCTGTGGTCTCAAAAGTTTCTTTGAGTTTCCTTTGTCATTCAAGCACTAGTTTATTGTTTTATACATTTGCATTTCATACAAAGAAGTGAGAAAACGTGGAGAAGTAAATAAACTCTAAAAACGTATTTACCATGAATTGGCAATATAAGGTTGACTCACAAAATTTTAGTATGAACTTGTGAAATTGACCTCACATTTTCCACTAATTTAAGCTATCATTCATTTTGCAATAGCATGTCAAATGTCCAACAATTAGCTATTTTTCTTTACAATGGGACTTTTGAATTTGATCAAAATCGACCCCAATATTAAGGGGGGAGACAGAAGTTGAGGTATTTATTCAGTAGCATAACTATCAGTGAGCTGAAAAACTTGGCACTTGAAGCCTTGAGCGAGATGTATTGGCCGAAGAGCTTAGTATAAAGTATCTACTGCACAATGAAAGCTTCTTTTCGATGATAATTATTGATGATGATAGAGATATCAATGGACTTTTCAAAACCTCAAAGTCTGATTCTTTCGGGATATTAATATCTGTAACAAGAATAATAGGCGAAGAAGATGGCATCGTACACCTATGTCAAGAAAGGTTGGTGGTTGTTGTTAATACATAGTTTGTCTTATACATACTCGTAACTAATGTTGTTGTGTTCAAGATATCTACACAATATAATGATATAATTTTTTTCGATGCAGGTTTGATCGCACGGGCACTAGTCATCCCACTGATAAGATTATCAAGAATATGGTGTCTAAAGTAAACTTCTCATTATATTGTTTGATTGCACGGACACTAGTCATTTACGTCTCCTACCAAAGACTACCCTACTATCAACTTAAGAAATGATGTTGATGTGAACTTCTCATCTTTCATGAATGATGTCACGGATGTGGTGGCCCAACCCTTGTCTCATGAGTTAAATGAGATGGCAGTCAATGGTGTAACAACTGATACCCAACCTATGCCTGAGAAGTTGGATGACGTGAGGGTGAACACTACATCTGAGTCAACTCGTATATCTACATGTCCCCGCTACAAGATTAGGCCTATGGAGCAAGGACCACGAAATTGTTTCCGTTAGAAGGGTGCAACGGATCTGGAAGTACCGGTTTGATGGATCAAATAGTATAAAGGACAACACATTTATGGACACGATGATCCCTGAAGCAGTCATCGCCGAAGGAGTAGATAGTTCTGTCAAGAAGATGTGGCTAGGTCATGAGTTTCCCGACCGTGAAGCGTTCCAAAAAGGCATAGCCAAGCAAACAATTTACAACAATTTCACGTTGAAGCACTTAAAGATGAACATGAATATGGTCACCGCATGTTGCAAAGATGATAACTGTTCTTGGCAAATACATGGCTCTATAGTGGATTTTGGGCCACAATTCAAAGTTTGAAAGTACAAGCCGAACCATTCTTACTCCAAACCAATGATGGAGACAACGCATAGGCAAGCATCAACACAGTTAATAGCTGAGTTCGTTGAAGGGAAGATACGTTGCAATAATGATTTTAGACCGAAAGAGATAATAAATGAATATGAAATGGAGTTTGGAACCAAATTCACATACAGAAAAGCACATAGGGCAAGGGAGATAGCATTGCATAAAATTTGAGGGTCATATGAAGAGTCATTACAAATATTACCACTTTACTGTTTTGAGCTACGAAGGATCAATCCTGGCACAGCGACAAACATTGACATCACCTCGGATGGCCGATTTAGGTGGTTCTTCTGGGCCTCCGGGCCTTGCATACGTTCATTTCAAACTTCTTTAAGGCCTTTGCTAGTAGTGGATAGTTCACACCTTCGCGGAAAATATCATTGAGTACTGTTACTCACTGTCACTCACAATGCGAATCATCAGTTGTTTCCAATAGCATTCGCCTTTGCCGAGGCAAAACGCGTGATAGTTGGGAGTGGTTCCTAGTGAACTTATCGATAGCATTGGGCGCGCCAAAGAACTTGACAATTGTGTCTGACTGTCAAAAGAGTCTCATTCTTGCATTGAAATCCATGCTCCCAAGCGCCTGCCACTATTTTTGTTGTCGTCACATAGCTAAGAATATCAAAGCATCTTTCAACGATCATAGTATCGTCAAGACGTTCTGAAAAAGTTGCTCGGGCATATACACCATGAGTTTGATGTTTATATGAGTGACATACGTTCCGTAGACGAACGCACTTTTTAATACATTGGGGCGATTGGGCGTCAGTACTGGGCTAAAGCGTATGTCCATGGACGGAGGTACGACATGCTAACGAGTAACTATGCGGAGTGCACCAATAACCTTCTAAAGGACACAAAGGTTCTCCCTATCACAAAGCAAGTCGAAGAAATTCGTGCAAAATTGATGGAATTTTACCAAAAGTGTCGTATTCAAACACAACATAACAAGACGTCTTACTCCATATGCAGATAAGTAGCTCAATAATGAAATAGAAGAAGCACGTAGGCTCCTTGTTTGTGTCGCCGATTTGGTTGAGTTTCAGGTTCAGTCAGCTAAGTTCGTAGATGTTGTTGATCTTAAAAAGAAGTCATGCACATGTCGAAAGTGGGAAGTCATCGGCCTCCCATGCTACCATGCTTTGGGTTCAATGAAAGTGCGGAATGTAAATTCGTACGATTTTTGTGAGCATTGGTACCCTAGGAGCATGCATCAAAGGACATATGATGACATAATTCATGCAACGTATGATATGTAGCAATGGGAGCAAAGATCAATTGAGCAGTTACTGCCTCCGTTGGCCAACAAGTAGACGGGAAGGCCTAAGAAAAATAGAATCCGTGTAGAGGATAGGAACCGACAGCGCAGAGTCGTCACTTGCTCCAACGACGGCGCAGAGTCGACAAGGGCAGCTACAAAAATCCATTGGCTCAAAATTAAAGTCTTGATGAAGTACATCTTTTTTTTGTTAATGTAATTCTCCATGAATGGATGTAATGCTCATATTTCTCGTTAATGTAATTCTCCATGAATTGATGTAATTCTCATCTTTTTTGTTAATGTAATTCTCTATGAATGGATGTAATTCCCATCTTTTTTGTTAATGTAATTTTCCATGAATGGATGTAATTCTCATTTTTTTATGTTAATGTAATTCTTCATTAATGTATATAAATTTGTTGTATTTTAATAGGAAAGGAATGGTTGTATTTTTTTTTTTTATTTTTTTGACAGTTTTGTTAGAAGTTGGAATGGAAGTTCTCTTTTTTTACTATACAACACCTGTGTCGAATTCGACCTGGAAATAGACAAGGATAGGTCGCATTCGACGCTGGGATGAATGCACAGACAACACATTTTAATTCCCGGCGTCGCATTCAACCTGCAAACATGCTCTTCATGGTCGAATTCAACACAGGTGTTAGTTTCCAATTTAAAGACCACCCTTCCAATACATAAGTCAGAAAAATTCATGTACAATTCCGGTCAAATGCGAACTTATGATATCACTTACTTGCATCGAATTAAGTTAATTATATTCTAGCTACTTTCCCTCCCAGCGTCAAATTTGACGCAGGTAAGTGACATCCAAAGGTCACATTCGACCGGAATTGTGCATGAGTTTTTCTGACTTAGGTTCTGAAAGTGCAGTCTTTAAATTGGAAAATAACACCTGCGTCGAATTCGACCGTGATGAGCACGTTCGCAAGTCGAATGCTACGCTGCGAGGAAATCAGCCCGAATACAAAATTAACTTACCTGTGTCGAATTCAACGCAGGTTAGTAACATCCAAAGGTCGAATTCGACCAAAATTATACATGAGTTTTTCTTACTTTAGTTACTAGGAGGGCGGTCTTTTGTATAGAAAGTAACACCTGCGTCGAATTCGACTATGAAGAGCACATTCGCAGGTCAAATGCAATGCTAGGAGGAAATCAGCCTGAATACAATTAATTTACCTGCGTCGCAAGTGACATCCGAAGGTTGAATTTGACGTTGAGAATTAAAATGTGTGTCTGTGCTTTCATCCCAGCGTCGAATTTGAAATGTCCTTGTGTATTTCCAGGTCGAATTTGATGCTAGGAGGAAAATAGTAAAGAAAAATGAACTTCCATTATAAGAAAGTTGTCAATCAAAATACAACCATTCAATAAAACCTTCCAAAATCTAATTACAACAATTAACAAAGATAACCACCTTAATCCATTCACATGCAACCTTCAAATTACATCCAATGTCAATAAAATTCAAACGTAATAACTTTACAACCATTAGACATGAGAGTTAAAGAACTTCCTTTCTACTAATTCTACCGCTTTCCTGTCTATCAAACTATCCACTGCTCCAATCATATATTCCAAAGTTACAGAGTTACATCCTATCCTATCTCAAATGTGCAATCATAGTGACACACCAACTGCCTTGTCACCAAAGGTCAGGGAGATTGAGTCTATTTCCATTTAATTCACAGCTCCTCTAGTGACACACCAACAACCCTGTCACCAAAGGTCAGGGAGATTGAGTCTATTTCCATTTAAAATATCTCGATTAAAATCTTACAGCGGGAGTATGGCATGTAGGCATAAGTGAACCAAACTAGGCGGCAGAAAATACAATGCTCCGCAAATGCATATGCAAAGACACCGCAACCACTTCCATTCTCTTGACGGGGAATGTCCGCTTTCACATCCATCGACCACACCCATGGCTCCGTCCACCCATAATCGTAAAACCGTTCGATTAACCACAGTTTATGTAGAGAAGATGATTCAGTGGGTGAGTTCATTTAAATGAAAGGTAAAAAATTAACAAGAATTGAGTCGATACTCACAAAACCTTCGCAGACGACTAATCCATATTTATCACTTTCAGATCTATTGTAGAACTCCCAACGGTTCTCATCCATGTACCCAACAAGCAAGGTGAAATGATTATGCTGGAGTAAAATATATACGAGCGTCTTACATTCCTTCGCATCCCACACTCATGCTCCGTTGACCCCAAATGCGCAATCATCACCAGCCTTGTGCTTCTTCTGTCAAAAGCTCTAGAAAGGCAAATTTAACTTGCATTAGTTGTTTGATTTTCAACTATTACATCAGCAGCTGAATGCTTTCTAAATACTTACGCAAAGGTTTGGGTTTGCTAGACAGGCTTCACCGCAAGTGTTCATCAAGTATTCAAAGTAGTAGTAGATGACGTTAGTGTCTAATAGTGTATCCGGTTCCAAATAAGCATTAATGGTGTCATAGTCAACAAATGAATAAATAACACCAAGCTCATCATTCTTGCAGAACACAGGTCTATAGGTTAGCATCCGGTAATTGTAAACTCTGTGGTGAGAACATGGTTGGTGCTTGATACCTTGTAGTGTAGTATCTATGGAAGCCCTCCAACCTTGTAGTGTAGTATCTGTGGAAGCCCTCCAGTATCTCTTTATCTAGATCTATTAGAACATATTCAGACTGAGGTAATCCATGTTCGAAGTCTAACAACCTCTTTAGCACTCTCCTATTCCTTGGCAGGTGTTTCAGCCTCCACACTAATGATTCAATTGTAGCAGGTGAAGGTGCTGCAACCATCGCAAGTGGTACGATAGGGGCTGGAGTTGAGTAAATATCAGGGCACAGAGAAGTTGAGAATATTTCTTCTAGCGGAGCAAGGTTGGGGTCATCATCAAGTGTGATGTTAAGGGATTCGACATATCCATGCATGCTTGGTTCACCGGATTAATACGTAGGCTTTACTAGACTTTCCTACTACATAGGCCCTCTTGGCTTGTCCTGTGATTCTTCGTCAACGAGGATGGACAGCTTTGTTGGATTAGCTTTGGTTTGTCCCATTTTTCATCTCTTCCTCTTCTTAACTGGACTTTTCGATATGGGTCTCTTCACATACACTTTCTTTAGAGTAATAACCTACGAGAAGTCAACTAACATTGTAAGTCAAATGAAATCGTATGTAATGAAAATGTTAATAGAGGGTGACGGTCCTTACCAACTGCATATCCTGTTCGGATTGGTAGCTGTTGCAAGACTCAACGTACTCATCAAATGTAGTTCCAAAGGCATTGGTGAAGCTCTTTGACTTGCCTTTCAATGAGGAGATAAACTTCCCTAAATCAGTACTTTGGTTTCTAAGCGCTCGGTCACATGACCGCTCAATGTGATCAATGAAATTTGTCACCTGCAAATGTGCATAAGTGAGAATGTTAACCTCAACTTTCTAAGTGCGTATAACAAAACGAAACAACGTGGTAGACGTGATAACTGACCCCTTCTCTATGGGATGCTCGGTTCGTGTTCTACGACATGTTCGCGATCTATAAGGCGTTAGCCTTCGGCCTCCATAATGCGGCCAACCAGCATTATGGTATTCAGAGAATACCCGCCTTGTATCCATCAGAGTGCGGCCCACTGGATGACTTCTTCTCCCTTATAATATATTGTCACCTGTCGTCCCACATATTTATCTCCGCCTTATATTTTTTGTTGTAGTCAAAAATCACTCTTTGTTTCCTTTCAGCCCTTGGGAAAGGAAGGACAAAAGGTGGGGGACAACCTGTCGTATGCCAAATTGTTTCATCACCTTCCGGTATTGAGTCGCTCTAGCAACCAATAGAAGATGAGGGGCGCAGAGGACGTGAAGAGTTCTCGGTCAGGTTTTGGAACCGATCTCAAGAATGGCTTCTCAAGTTTCCTGTAGGGCTGCCATTCAAACTGCATGAAGCATTAATCGTGTTAAGCTGCAATGATTATTGTAGGAACTGTAGAAACAAAGTTACAAATGAATGTGCTCACCTTGTCCGATGTGAGATTGTTAAGTTGTTTGTGAACATGCCTCAACTTTGTCAAGAGGTTTATTCCCTCCAGCCTATTCCGCCATGTGCCATCAAAGGGAACCGAACGTTCTGGTTACTATATTGCGAGGGCTTGATAGATCGACCAATGGCCATTCTAGAATACACCCATATCTATAAAGCATCATCTCAATGATCGTTTAGTTAGAACTATGGAAAAATATATAAAATACTGAACAAACAAAACGTTGAAAGAAATCTATAGTACAATACCTAGAGCAACTGAAGTGGTCCTGACATAGTCTTGAACATATGTTCAAAAGCACCACTCTCATCTGTCGGGTCTAGACCTGCACGTATGGCCGCCTCTCCACCCTTGGTATTCTTGATACCGGACCACTTCACTCCCTTCGTCAGCATTCTGTAAAGATTAGCTAGGCAAGCGAGAGCCCATGCATACGGTTTGAACTCCCTGAATAGCTCTAGTAAATAAGCAGGCCCCCTCGATCCCGACACGTTCGCCAATATCTTTTCGGACACCAAGAAGAATAGATACGCCCTTATGACATAGAACTCCTCCTGAGATGATAATTTCTTCTTTCTCTTCTTCTTTTTTTTTTTCCATCTCTAGTAGGCCTGAAGTGCTAGTCTAGCCATGTGAATTTAATGGATATGTCATTAAAGTCAACTCTATGCACAGGTCGTTTCCCTAGCAACTCTTCGCAAACATCGGCAACGTATGCATTAAGGAATGTTCTACCATTGACAGCGGGCCCGTTTATTAGTAGACCATAAATGTAGGCCACGTCCTCTAGAGTCACTATAACCTCGCCGATAGGGAGGTGAAACGTGTTTGTCTTTGGGCACTAGCGCTCCAGCAGACAGGTAATCAAGGCATGATCGATTCGCATCCCCATCATCTCTATCAGTCGCTGTAGTCCGGCCTGCCTGATATATTCCTACTGCTTGTCGTTTAGGACCCACAACCCATGGTCTGGATTAGTTGGTATGCATCTATACGAACCAAGCTCCTATGGAAATGTTAAACAAAATACAGTAAGAAATAAATTGCAAACTTAGAACGCAACCCATGATTTTTATTTGAAAAATTAGAATGTAATATTTTTAATAACTTACCAATCCACATCGTATCGCTGATGAGATGTGGGTCTCCTGGTTGTAAAGTTGCCTTATGGGTATACCTTCGTTAGTGTTGCTACTTGTGGCTTCAAACATCTGCAAATTGGTATTTCGTCACATAAAAAATGGCGGGGGTTCTTAGACTATTAAACAATCTAATAAGTAACAACACTTACACAATCATGGACAATTCTATAATAGGTAGCAACACTGTTAATGCAACATAGATGTTTCATTGTGGGTAAGGGTCAGTCTCTGCCATTTACCAAGATCATGGGCTTAACCATGGTCTAAGTTTTCCTTCCAAAACTTTATTTATTCATAAATAAGGTAGAATTCAAAATTTAAAATTTGTCCACTTACCATTTTTGGACATGTGCTTCAGCCACCAAGATGGGCAAAAATGTCTTGTTATATATTGCAAAGTTAAAAATATTAGTTAAAGTGAAGGATCTCAACAAATACTAGAAATGAGCAAGAAGTGTGATCACCAATCATGGAAAACAACTATGACTAACTATGATTATCTCCAATGGGTTGCTCACAGTGCCACACCAACACTATATGATAGTTTCATCCTACTAATTTTGATGCACTTCTTTATTTTAATTGATTATGGATTTGTTGTATAAAATTTACTAGCACAAGAACCCGTGCCCATACAATTCAAACCAATTACAATTGCACAACAGTAAATTTTTTGAAAGAAAATAAATGAAGAATATATATGACTGTACCTAGCTTCTCAATTAAGAGAGGTAGAATAGAAAGAAGATAGGAGAAATGAAGTAAAAAAAATAGAAAAAAGAAAAACATGTAGAAATGGGAATAAAAGATGTGAGTAGAAATGACCTTTTACAGAAACTAAAAAGGAAATATGGGAAAGTTACAAGAGACATGGGTAGTGAGAAATTGGTAGTTATATGAGCTGATTAGTGTTGCATGGATAAGACGTAGGCAGTTACAAGAGATAAGGAAAAAAGGAATAAACTGACACTCAAAATTAGAAGAGAAAGTTAAAATTAGATTGAAAACCTCTTAGCTTAATATAATAAAATTTATCAGCATGAGCCTTTTTAACCCCATCCATCTATATACATCTAGAACCATGCATCTTCTTTTTCACACCTCAAATGATCTTGGACTTTGAAAAACCATGGCAAGCAACACAAATGTCCTTTCTCTCGACCGGATTGTTAGTGGGCCTATTGCGCCCCAAGTGATCCCATCTCTAGATGAGCATGGCAACACATCAGTCTTGATCTGTTCATATCAGGTGATCAGTGGGCCTTTTTCATCGTCTCATATGCTTCATTCTGGTTTGAAGTAATGTAAAATTGTATTGAAAAAAGGAAAAAACAAGGGTAGCCCCCAGAGAGAGATTTTACAAGATGTTTATATGATATGAGTAGCCAACAAAATCAACACATTCATCGCTGCTATTGAAATCAAAACCAAAAACCCAAAGCCCAAAATCCCTCCACTTTCAAATTGAAATGACTTGCCCCCACCAAAATCATCGCCATGGCCATGTCTGTATATGTGGTGATCACAAAGTCATCACTGTGGCCATGTCTATACGAGAAACTCGATTCTTTAGGGCATGGATGGCCACAGATAAATCTACAACGGCCAAGTATAGCATTCAAAACCTAAATACGTTTAACACTAAACTTTCGAGTGACAACCATGAGTAGAGGTGATATCGCAAAAAGGTTGCCAACTACATAAGCGACATAAAGTAGAAGATTACAAAAAACCCAATGACATATGCAGGAGAGGACCATGGCGAAACATACCTTATAGTCGTTTAAAAATGATTAACTTGGAGGGGACCATAGAGGGTAGAAAGGAAACAGTCCAGCGCCTGGGATGAGAGATGGAAGAGAGGCAAAACTAGAATCCGCGGTCAACGGGTTGAAGGTAGAATAACGGTTTCGTTTCTGGAAACGAGGGTTTTGAATAGTATTAAGTAGACAAGTTAGGGTCGAATTCGACCTTAAACGCTGAAACTGAAGATCGATCGAGATGTATTGTTTTTAGCAAACGGATGGGAAGTTTACACCATATGGTCGAATTCAACCTCCAGCGCTGCAACTGAAGGTCGAATTCGACACAAAAAAAAAAAAAAAAAAATGGTAAAAAAAAATTAGGAATCCTATACGGATTCCCTATTAGGTGCATGTTTGCCTAATGTTCACTGTTCGGTGTACTGACCATATAAAGTGATTTTTCCGGTAAAAACCTATAAATTCAACTACCTATACACAGACAACATGGATTGTTATGGAACATCCACTACGAGTATCAAATCTGAATTTAAATTCTGTAAAAACAGTTCTGAAACATAAATGGTTTTAGCACCTTAAACATATTAGAACAATCATCATCAACTAATACATGCAATGAACATCCTTTCAGCCATAAAAGTAAAGGTTGGTATTGGAAAATCAAAAGTTCTGAAATTCAAAAGGTGGTAGTGCATAAAATTAAAAGTTGGTATTTGCAATAAAAGTAAAGGTTGGTATTGGCAGAAATTTAAAGGTTGGTAAAGTGCATAAAAGTAAAGTTTAGTAAGTGCAAGAAAAGTAAAGGTTGGTAAGATCACAATTTTACAATTCTCTCTTTCAACTTGGGCTCAAGATAACTAGAGTTACACACCTAGGATCTTGTTATTCAACCTGGGTCGTCAACCCAAGTGAGAAACGTAAACCACATGCAAAGAGACACGGGTTTTAGGGTAGGGCTCTAAACTTTATTGGGCTAAAAAAAAAAAAATCTTCAACTCTAACTTGCATTGCCTCCCGTCACACCATGAACACAAGATACAAGTTGCATGCTGGAGCATACTAAGTTAGGTTGTTAGTAATGAGAAATCATCCCTCTATTGACCTTACCAAGTTATATGGGATTAATCCTCTTGAAGAGGTCTATAAAACTAGCACCATAAACACACAAAAAAAGAAGAAAAAAAATAGCAATCATTAGTCTCTTACTAATATGTATGTTTCTTTGTTTACAGGAGATAAAAACTTGAAAACCAACAAAAGACTACATACTAGGATGAAGGAAATTCTCTTCTAAATGGAAAACCAAGGGTTGTGGTGTGGGCCATAGCGTAGCCTCCTCGATGAGCAATGTGGCGAGGACTTGAGAGTGGAGAAGATGGCTTGAAGTGGTATGATAGTGGAGAGATTTCTGCATGCTACAAGACGATTAGACACTATACACGATTAGAGTGGCTGGCCATGGGACTCTTTTAATTAGACACTAAATATGATTAGAGTGGGGTCTGGGTGTTACACTGAGTAAATTTTAAACCCCTTGGCTTTGTAGACCTTGTTTGTGGCCTAGAGATTTCTGCATGCTACAGGACAATTAGACACTAAACACGATTAGAGTGGCTGGCCGTGGGACCCTTTTAATTAGACATCAAACACGATTAGAGTGGGGTCGGGGTGTTAGACTGACTAAATTTTAACCCCCTCCATTTGGCTTTGTAGACCTTTTTTGTGGCCCAACCTTCTAGAATTTACTTTGTAGACCCTTTTCTTGTCTAACCTTTTTGAATTTGATTCTTTAGGTGACAAAAAGGGCTATTATCTTATCACCCTTGATGAGAAAAATATTCTCTTTTTTTTTTTTTATTAAATTTCTTTGGAACTGGCAATAGGGAAGCAGTTCCCAGTGGAGCCAACTCCAACTAGGGCAAAATCTACGCAGATGACATTTCATAATTGGTGACTCCGATAGGTAGGTTCACAGCTTGCCGATCCATCTAAGTCACAGAGTAACCAGAGTGAGTTTTGCCAAATTTATTATAGGCCTTTTGAG
>QPKB01000006.1:11489909-11507300 GCA_003546025.1 Camphora micrantha | reverse complement strand
CCCGTCCCGAGTCAGTTGAGATTAACTCTAATTGATTGGAAATTAAGCTAATTAAATATGTTTAATTAAGCTAATGATAGTTTATGGCCGAATGGAATTGAATTAGCCTAAAATGAATGATTTAGGCTTAATAAAATGAAGATGAATGAAATTGAATGAATTGAATGGAGTTTAGGCTCAAACAAGCAAACTAAGGACTTTTTCGTAAATACAAATTTTCACGTATTTTATCGAAATACGGAAACTCTTGATACCAGCATGTGCATCTCGACGAGTACATTAACTTTCATAATAGACTCGAAGTCATTCGACGAGAAACGGATCAAATGACCTTTCATTTGACTTAAATTGTAATTGAGAAGAATTAATGGATTTAAATGCAATTTGGGAGCTTATATAAGCTAAATGAGTTCATTCATCTCATTCCCAGCACAGCCAAACCCTAGGCACATTTTCTCCTTCCATTTTCTTCTTATTTCTTCCATTTCATCTCCATCAAGCATCAAGAGTGAAGTTTTGGAGTGATTCAAGTGAAGAAGTTCATCTTCTCCTTCCTCTTCATCATCTTCTTGGATTTTCTTGGACAAAAGCTTCAAGCTGAGAAGTTTCCTTCTCAATCCAAGTTAAGAAAAAGGGTTTTCATCAATCAATCTTCATTAGAGGCAAGTATATACATTTCTAATGGTTTATGGTATTGTAGAACTTGTATGAACTCAAGGAGTTCAAATGTGAATTTTGTTAAAGAATTTCTGAAGCTCCAGAATTCAGTTTTGGGAGTAATTCGGCTAGCCGCAGGGCTAACCGCCGGAAACCCATGAATTGGTCAGTCTCTGGAAAGCTGACCGCCAGCTGATCGCCAGATTTCGGTTAGCAGAAATTGAAATTTTGGCTATCCGCAAGGTAACCGCAACACTGACCGAAATTGGGTCAGAATTTGCATCAAAAGGCAAGCTTCTGGAAAACTGACCGAACCCAGTTCGGCTAGCCGCCAGTCAAATTTTGGCTAACCGCTAGTCAGAATGCGGTTAACCGCCACTGAGGAAAATTGCATATCAAATTCTGATTCTTTCTTAATTGAGAGCCTAGCTATTGAGACTAGTATTCGTGATATCTAAACCTTCATAAGTGTTAGCTAAATTTATCGGAATGCACAATTTAATTAAAGTAATGTCATCTGCAGTAACACGTGCATCGATAATGAACGTTTCACTCAATTGCTTGGTTTAGAAAATCGTTTTTGAATTGGAATAGAATTGACTAAAATGACTGATTTGAATTGAATTATGAGTCTGGCACTACATAGTGGTTTTCTATGCTCATTATGAAGCTAAATTGAATAATGCAACGAATGAATGAATTAATAAATGAACAGTTACTGAATGTAACAATGTAATGAACAATCCTACTGTAGTAGATAGAATTGGGGGCGTTTCGGAGCTCCGTGGTGATACCAGTGATCTCTGATCTAGACACTGGGAAATCCCACCCTCATTGGACCGAAAGGTCATAGACTGAAAAGTCACCGAACTGATAAGTCACACATTGGACTAATGAGTCCTACTGATAAGCCATAAATAAATGCTTAACATGATTGATGAATTGAATGAAAATCAGTGAAATAAATGAATGTGAATTACTTCCTTTGGGAAGAAGCCGAATTAAAGTGAAACCAATACTATTGTAGTTGCCAATATAATTATTGTTAATACTGTATTTATTATACAGAATATTGATATAGAATTGAATTGTCTAGAATTGTTAAATCAGTAAATTGATAGAAATAACATGTGCTATCATAGAATTGTGTATACATTGTTGAACCGTCGTGTTCACGGTGTTATTGATGATATTACAGGCCCAGTTGCCCGTGCCGGTCAGGCAGAGGCCGTACCGCCAGCGGAGGAAGCCCGTCTGATTCCTCCAAGAGGATTGATCAAATGGACATGATCCGAAGTGCGAATTTGGATTGAAATATTTTGGGAAATTTTGGGAAATATTTTTGTATATACTCATTTTGGAATTGTAAATGATGTCCCCTGCATTGTATTTTTAATATGCAGTGGTTGACTTATTTAGATACAGACAAGTGTATACGAACTTTACTTTAATGTAAAGGACTTATTTAGTTAATCGTTCTTAATGTATATATATTCCGCAGTGATGTACATTTGACAGGTACGTATATAGATCCCTTCGTCTTAACTTCGGTTAATATGGGGTTTACGGGTGTAAATATGATTGACTTCGCGACCCGGGGTTAAGCCCTGATTACTCTGATCTCTGGCTCGGGTCGTGACACTAAGCGACAGTTGGAGTCCATTCAAACGCGAAGTGCAACAAGTCTAAATCATAAAAGGCCATTGTAACCTAAAGGGAGGTTGTAACCTAAAGGGAGGTTTTTGTTAAGATCAACCTTCGCATAGAGCTTTAACCTAGAAATGAATTGAGGTGAGGTGTAGCCTCCATTATCAAGACAAAAAAAGATTACCTATGATCATATCAAAAGTAAACAAATTCAAAATTAACATTCATTTAAAAAAAATGTCATAAAGCAACCTCCTTTCTCCACTAAATAAGAAAATAATATTCTTTTTACACAAAAGTCAAAAAGATTCCCTATCAAGTTACTAAAAGTAAAAGACAATCATAGCCCCCTTATATTTTATTTTATATTTATTTGATGCTTCACCTCACTTTACTTCATTTCACTTCATCCAAATAAAATAAAGAGTGGAACTTGTCCTGAATGGAGCATGGTTAGACGTGCCTAGGCTAACTCCCACTGCTCTTCCACTTCGAGCAACATCAATACTGCTTGAGGATTTGATCATCAGATATTATCAATCTTCTCTATTTATTTATTTATTTTACAGCAGTGCTGAGTTAATAGCTATAATTTCCTACATCTTGCCAAAGGCAACAATGTGAAAAGTTTCAACCTTTTTAAACTTTTGTGAGTAATATATCTTTGGGATTTTTACGAAAAAATTAAGCTTAGATTTTAATTAAACGATTTTATGAAGAAAAAGTATAAAATAACGAATAAGTTGTTAGTACATTTTTTCTAATGAAATTACCCCAGTTGATGATATCGCTAACTAGGTTGATGATATCGTCAATGTCCCTCTTATACGAAAAAAAATCCAAATTAAAAATCCTTTTCTCAAACCATACACTTTATCTCGTTCCACTACAAATGCAAAAAGAACATAAGCAATATGACAAAGAATCAACTAAGGGGTGAAATAAACTCAATTTTCCCACAATATGCAATGGTTTTTATAATAGTTAATAATACCTCTACTGGTCATAAATTGCACAACATGGCTATGCACATGTTGCTCACAAACATCAAAACCTATGAAATTGCCCCCAAACAAATGGCTATAAGACCCCAGATTTTCACAAAACATACCCATATCCATCCCCTTTAACCTCTCTAAAAGCCACTGACTAAATCGAGAAAAAAAATCCTCATTTCGACATTTCATCGAACACCTTGTACTCCAAACTCACACCATCATAACTGATGAGAATACACTTTAAAAAGGGGCGAAAAATGCGTGCAAACAAAGCATGGGACACAAAATGCAATACTTTTCACAACCTTTCCATCACTAGATAAAGAAAGATGAAGAAACACATAGTTTTTTGTAATGGAAGTTGACGATATCGTCAACTAGGGTAGTTTTGTCCAAAAAAATATATGAACAACTCTCTTGTCATTTTATTACTTTTCTTCATAAAATCGTTGAATTAAGATTTAAAATTTATTTTTTCGTAAAAGTCCCTATATCTTTTTGTTTGTTGTAATACTTTTCTTTTTGGAATTAAAGACTTGAGTTTGTTCTCCAAGTGCCGGGATGACATTTGGTACAAGAGCAAGCTCCTTTTGCTCAAAATTCTAGCAATCCCTACGTTCTTATTGGTGGAAAGAGAAAATGATCAATAATTTATTTTCTAGGGCGAGCAGAATTCGAGTGCTGTGCAAATTTGTCTGAATGGTGACCACCAACAAGTGGCCCTGTAAAAAGAACACTAGCAAAACGCCCCTATGCCAAGCACAGGCAATATAAGTTATTAAAAATATTATTTAATTTTACGATATAAATAAAAAAATACAAAGTAGGCTTTCTTAAGAATCACATAATTGAGATTCTAAATAAATAGTTAATACAAAAGTTTTAATATTTAGGTAGAAACTTGAAATATGATATTTTTGTATAATTATATTGAGATGGAAAAAATTGTAAGAAATATAAAATATGATATTTTCCAATTAGACTGGCTTGGTAATGAGTTGTTTAGTTCAAGGTAGGTATGGATTTCTTGACTTTAACCCTAGCCGGGTTTAGAATGGGCTTAAGTTTTAATTTCCTTAACTCGCCTTCTTATTGATAAAATTTATAAAATTATTGCCAGTTACCTTTCTTCATGACAAACTTTATTTTGAAAAGTTATACTTGCAATAGATAATTATTATTATTGCATGCATTCACTTGCAGCAAGGTAGAAAATAGGTGAAAAGATTCAAGTGCATTCATGAACATGTAGTAAAACCTTGAAGTAGACCAGCATATAAAATAGTACTTTACTTTTAAAAATAAGAGCACAAAGTCATGGCAATCCAACTTTAGGTAGAACACTCAAATCTCACATATCATATCACATATAACCCATCATAGAAATAAACCCCAAAACACACAACACGTAGATGGAGATCACAAGAAACAAACAAGGAAAATGAAGAGCTAATATGCTTACATTCGAAACACATTTTGCATTGGGCATCTGACAGGATGAGCTTGATCATGACCCGTCTCTGCAAGTTCATCTCCCTTTGTAATCAAAACTTCTTTTTATTCTAAATAAAACAACCAAAATCCAACAATGACTACTCATAAAAAAGAACAACTAAAACCCCAAAATTAAAGAAACTCATATACAATTATGCTGAAAACCTTCCAACCAACACTAAAAACAAAACAAAGATGACATAACCAAACTGAATGAAAATTGTTATGAACAAATGTTTGGTGCAAATTTGCATATGATGGTTTTGATGAGAGAGAGAGGAGGTCTGGATTTGTTGCAAGAAACGCAAGAGAAGAACTCGCTTGGCAGGCTGCTTCTATCCACAAAAATTAGAAGATCTAGATTCTTGAGATCTTGGTTTTTTTAAAAACAACTACAAGCAGAAACTAATTATTTTTTTAGCCTTTTACTTCTAAAAAAAGGACCTGATCTGCCTTTTGTTTTGAACAAAACTGAGGGAAGCAACTTCTTTTTTGTCCTGAGCACTTAGAGAACGACCCAAGCCCTTCTCCATGAGTGTTACCGTAGTGTATGCATTGAGGTCTCATCCGGTTCTTAAATATCTCAATCCCCTGCATAGAAATAAATGAAACAAAATGATGAATGGTCAAAGATGCAAATGTGCAGTGTCATTCAAACATAAAAGAAAATATCAAAGTGGTAGAAAAGCCTACAGTAATAGTGTCGATGGCATAATTAATGCGTGAATAGAAAAGAAAACAATACTATAATGATATTATCAAGATGATCACAGTTGGCTCTAACGTTACAACATTTAGTTGGTAATCTATTATAACATTACAACATACACTTGGCTCCAACATTATAACATACAATTGTTACGCAACATTCTAAAGGGGGACCATGGAAAATATATCCAGGAAAAGAAAAAGAAAAAGAAAAAGGCAAATCAACTTGTCGCCTCTACTGAACAATTCAACAATCAATATCACCAACAAACTGTAAATAAAGAAAACACATCTTTAAGATAATTTCTGGCCTACTGACTGCCAACCCTACCTGAGAAGGACCTGTTAAATCTGATATGGTTTGTAATTCAAATCAAACACATGGATCTTGATCTATGCATTAACAATGAATAATCTAAAAGATTAAAAGCATACATTGCGCCATGATCTTGATGATGAGCGGATTTCTTTTCTCAAATAGGGTTTTCTCCTTTCTCCCTTATCACCCACTCCAATATGCGTGAAGTTGATGGTTACTTTTCAGATCTCGTAGGTTAAGGGAGAGAACCAGAAAACCATATATATATATATATATATAGATAGATAAGCCCTAGAGAGATTTCTTTCCATCAAAGAAATCTAATAAAAGTAAGTTTCCTTAATTCCCTCAAATTAGCCAACAAGAGTCCTATTTGATTGAGCTTACTAAAATTGAATCCGAGATAAACTTAGTAAATTTAAAAACCAAAAGGGGAAAGTAACTTAAATTAGTGGGCTCAAACCGTGGGTCCCAACAGTGTTGCACATGTGGTCATAAGGATCATTCATGTCTAACAATCCCCCACTTGGTCTGAATGACCACACATATGTGATCTCCCACTTGATCATGATAACCATCAATATTCATTCCACCTTCTATTTTTATTTTATTTTGAAAACTATGTTTTATAAAATGACTCAACTTTGATTCAATAGATTTTAAAATCCTGATGAGTGGCAACTCATTTGTAAAAAATAGCCCAATCATTCTTGTTTATGCTAATTCTTACATACTGTAACAAAATGAAACCAATAATGCGAGTCATGGCGGTCAAATATCAATTTTGTTACATAATTCCTTTCATATACCACGACATTAGTGATTCCATTTAGTCAAGTCATAAATTGAGGAAAATTATAGGAGTGGACTAAAAATTCCTATTTATTGGTCCAACTGAAATTTATCTTGCTTTTCAATAATGAATTAATTGTGCACATAAAAATTAAGCAAGAGAACATAATCATTATTAATGAAAATTGATCAACAAAAAATGTCTAAGTAAATAGCATAAATCCTTTCAACCACATACATTAAGGTAACACAATGAGACCCATTGCTTTAACATGATCATTATAGGCCTCTGTCGGTAATGCTTTGGTCATAGGATCTGCAATCATGAGCTTTGTATTGATTTGCTCTATAGACACTAAACCATCCCGAACCTTCTCTTTAACGGCAAGATATTTTATCTGAAAGTGTTTTGTAGCGCTAGAACTCTTGTCGTTGTTAGAGAAGCGAATAGATGATGTATTATCACAATAAATTTTCAGCGGCTTAGAAATGAAATCCATGATCTGAAGCCCTGAAATAAACTTTCACAGCCATATAGCTTGATTAGTGGCCTCAAAGCATGCCACAAATTCTGCTTGAAATGTGGAAGAAGCAGTTGTAGTCTATTTAACACTTTTCCACGAAACAGCCTCACCAACAAGAAGAAAAAAATGTATCCTGATGTAGATCTCCTTGTGTCGAGACTCCCAGCAAAATCTGAGTCTGAATATCCAATCACTTCCAAGTGATTAGATTTTCTATAAGTGAGCATATGTTCTTCAGTCCCTTGTAAATATCGCATGACCTTCTTTGCTGCTTTCCAATGTATTATGCCAGGGTTAGATTGAAACCTTCCTAACATGCTAACTGCAAAACTGATGTCTGGACGGGTACAAGTCTGGGCATATAAAAGACTTCCTACAACGGAAGCATATAGAATATCTTGCATCTGTTTTCTCTCGATGTCATTTCTTAGGACATTGATCTTTGGAGAATAGATCACCTTTTGATATAGGTGCGTTTCCTCCAGAAAAATTTTGCATATTGTTTATCTTCAAGAATTTGATTTTGATATAGGTGTTAAAGAAGATCCGGTAACATTTTTACAAGCCATTAAAAGAGATGATTCGAATAAATGGATTGAAGCCATGCAAGAAGAGTTAAAATCCATGTACAATAAATAAAGTCTGGGATCTCGTCGAATTGCCTCAAGGGTCCACGACTATAGGATGTAAATGAATCTTTAAGACCAAGCGAGACTCAAAGGGCAAAATTGAACGATTTAAGGCCAGACTTGTAGCTAAGGGATTTACTCAAGGGCAAAATATTGATTATAAAACGACCATCTTATTCAAAAGCTGAAAGTATTGTTAGTACATAGATCTAAACAAGCGCTATGACACCAATTGTTAAATCTGATATGATTTGTAATTCAAATCAAACACATGGATCTTGATCTATGCATTAACAATGAATAATCTAAAAGAATAAAAGCGTACCTTGCGCCATGATCTTGATGATAAGCGGATCTCTTTTCTCAAATAGGGTTTTCTCCTATCTCCCTTATCACCCACTCCAATATGCATGAAGTTGATGGTTACTTTTCAGATCTCGTAAGTTAAGGAGAGAACCAGAAAACCATATATATATATAGATAAGCCTTAGAGAGATTTCTTCCCATCAAAGAAATCTAATAAAAGTAGGTTTCCTTAATTCCATCAAATTAGCCAACAAGAGTCCTATTTGATTGAGCTTACTAAAATTGAATCCAAGATAAACTGAGTAAAACCAAAAACCAAAAGGGAAAAGTAACTTAAATTAGTGGGCTCAAACTGTGGGTCCCAACAGTGTTGCACATGTGGTCATGAGGACCACTCACGTCTGACAGGACCAAAGAACAACAAACAAACAACAAAAGATCAAGAATACTAAGATAATATTTGTCGAATCTTCTAACAATATGCTTGTAAAAACTGTAAACAAAATAGATAAACTACATCATCCCTCTTGAAAGACCAAGCAACCAATATTTTGGAAGACCAAGCAATTGAGCCCACTAAAGATAAAGAAAGTTGCCTATTCCATTTACACCTTGGTCACAATATGAGGATGACATGGTTTGGGCCAGTCCCTTTATATGTCTTATTGTTGCCTAACTATAATAATTAATGATCCCAACAATCAGGTCATTTACTGGACACTTCTTTAGTGTATTGTTTGGTTACTTTTATACTTTAAGGTGGGGCAATTACATTAGAGGTGGTCTTTAATCTAAAATGAATTTATATTGTACTAAAACTTGTAGATTCTAGAGAGCTTAGGATGCTTAGTTTTCCTCAAACAAAATCATCTTCTTTCTCTTCTATTGGGGGTTTGCTACACTCCTCCACTACGGCTTTCCTATATAATCCCGATAGGACAATCAATGTATTAGTGTAGATCGGAGTTGTAACCCCTAAACCCTATATATAGGCTTTCATAGATAACTCCATTCTCATCATGAAGTCGTAATAATTAGTATTTAGATTCCTCTTGGTATAAAAAACTCTATTAGGCTAGCAACTTTCCATAAGCGCCAAAGATACCTCTATTGAGGAGACTTACCAATATAGGAGTCCATATGTGAGCTGATCTTTTAAGTGGGGGGCCCACATGGGCGTGTGGTCATTGGGCCACACTTAAGTCCAGTAATTCTAATATTGAACTCACAAGAAATTATTGTGGGGTCTACCTACTTTTTTCTTTCATCTTCTTTTTTTTTTTTTTGTTTTTTGGTAAAAGGGTCTACCTACATAAAATTTGAAAGCTCAAAATAAATGTCTCTCTGTTAGGGGACATGACAAAATCTCACTCTATAATAATTTTTGGCCCATCGTACGATTGATCAAGTCTGAATAAAATACTACAAAAAGGTAAGTCTTACGTTTTGGGCCTCTCTATAATAATTTTGAGCCCTTTCTTGTATGGGAAATAGAAAATTTATTGTAATATATTTTGGGCCTGCTGTAAAATTGATTGTGCATAATATACTTGAATAAACTATTAAAAGATTGTGCATGATCAATTTGATAGTTGTCAATCTAATTTTAAGATGTCTATGGCATGATCATCAACGGTTTATAAAAAGATGGCACGATGGAGAAGGCACTGAATATTTTCTCCCAAATTACTAGTAATGGCATTTCACCAGATGTTGTCAAGGAACGCTATTTACTTCATGGGCCCTGTAGTTAGGACAACAGAAAGGTTTACCAAAAAAGAAAGGACAACCGAAAAAATGTATGAAATGAACCTTTACAATACCCTCAGATCCATTGCTTAAAGAGAAGGCTTAATAAGGCAATAAGATAGTATCACTGGCCAAAAACATAATAACTGTCTATAATCAATTGGAAAAGATATCATTCAATCGATTTAAAGCACGCACAAGTGGGAGGAGGTGACATACTCGGGGTTTAAATCCCGGATAGCTAGATAAGAACTGACGCTCCTTACTACTCGGATAAGGAGTTGTTCTTTGATCACTAAACCATTAGTGTGTGGCTTATCATGAAACATTCGCCCGGCTTGAGTTCTTCTTATTATAAAACTAGCAACAACGCCCCGTGCTTAGCCCGGAGCAAAAAGTAAGATATTATGCATTTTTAATTTATGAGATATCAAAATTAATTATAAACATATAAGAATATATTTCATACATATTTATATAAAAACAGTCAACACATCTTCAATCATTAATACAAGTGTTATCTTCACATAGGCCAATAGTCATTTCAATCCATCTGCACAAATTTCTTCTTTCCCCTTTGAAGTAGCACAAATACCATTTTAGAATCGATCAAACCATTTTTTAGCTCTAGATTTTAAAAAAAAAAATGTATAAACATCTTAACTTTAAAAGCCATAAATTATGAGACTTTAAAACCACATGCTAGTGTTATTTGATCCCAGTAATAATTGGCCCACCTTGGATCTATGTATATATCTCTTAATTATGAGTTTATGTGGGCCCATGGAAGTGTAATTATGGTGGGCAAACCTAGGGTCATTTGTCTATATAATCAGATTAGAAAATGATGCTTATAAGATTCAATAAAAAAAAAAAAACTTCAACCTCAAAACATTTTTATCACAAGCCCATCCATGAGGTGGTCTACCAGAAGGTCGGGTCTGATTTTCGTTCACGTGTGACAATCTCTGAATAGAGTAGATCTCTATTTGGAAACTAAAAGAAAATGATATTTTTAATGAAAAAATTATCAGTGTGAACTGTTGAAAGATGGGCCCCAAATATTAAAATAAAAAGATGACAATCTTGAGAGATGGAAGATAGATGGTGTTGAGAAAGAGAATAATCTATAATCCATATTGATCTAGAAAACTAATATCTATGCATAATCCATAAGTGGGTCCCACTGTAGAAATAAGTTAAATGTGTGGGGCCCACTAATTGATTTGCATCCATTAAGAAACCAGAAAACGGCCAATAGGCTTGCCTCCCTCCATTAGTGGGGCCCACTCTTAGAAAAAAGGGGTTAAGAGAAGGCCATTGGGATTTCATCCAATACTGGAGTCCAATCTTGAAATATATTTAATACAAATTGGTGCCCACTACTGGATCCATCCATTTAGGAAAAAAAAACTGAAAGGAGAGTAAAGGAGCAACAATTTGGATTTCAATCATCGGTAGGGCCCACAAAACATATTTAACATGGGACCCATTGATGATTGAAGATCTTAGGAAAAGGAAAAAAACCATTGATGGTTGAAGATCTAAGGAAAAGCAAACAAACTAACTGTAAAGATTTGCTTATAATTTGGATAATGGCAAGAAATAGGACTCAAATTCAAACGTTCATAAAAATTTCTTATGAGAGAGGTTTTAGGAGAGAAAGAATAGCCTTCTTTGAAAGAGAGACTTTTTAGGGATGATGTGGCACCCCTCACAGCCCAGAGAGACTTTTTAGGGATGAGGTGGCACCCCTCACAGCCCACTTCCCCCTTTGCTTTAATATATATATATATATATATATATAATGAGTTAGGATGAGATACAGCACATGGGTTTGTTTGTGGTGATAAAGGAAGAGATGGAGAAGCCATCAGCAAGATTAGATCGAATAGACAAGGAGACAATGAATCTCTATTTAAAGGGTGTAAACTCTAAATAAATCAATAAGCATACTTTTAGAGAGACGACATCGATCATCATCACCTGGATCACATACTTGTTAGAAATTAAAATAGTAATAAGTGTACAGAGTCAAGCCCATACTGATCCTGGCCCAATTAGAGATCGGGTCGATTCCATGTACGCTAAAGGTGATGAGTTGTATGTTCATTGACATAAATTATACTGAGAATTAGGGCTGCACAAAAAATCCAGTATCACCGCAAAACCGAACTGAACCGGGTGGTTTGGATCTGTTTCATGTAGATCGGTTCGGTCAACGGTTTGAAAATTAGCCTTACATCGGTCAGTTATCGATTTGAACTCACGGTTAACCGCCTAAACCAAACCGATCGTATGTATTAACTTGAGTATTGAGTTTTGACTATTTTAGCCTTAGGGGAAGCGCTTGTATGTTCTACTTGCATGCTATATGTTTGATGAAAGTTCTACCAGAAGTGTGCATTATTGGATTTTTAGTAGCGCTGCCTAGGGTTTGGTCTCACCTAAGAGAGAGTGAACTATCAAGAGGCCCATCTCAATTAGTTCAAAATTGGGGCTACATTCCACTCTAACCCATCTTGTTGGCAAAAAATAAAATAAAATAAAATAAATAAAAAAACTAGTTCATTTTGTGTTAAATTCATTGGTCTGGATCAAGCAATGTAGTCTAGTCCAGGTTTTATGCAGAGAAATAAGTACGTACCTGACCATTTTGTTGTGTATTTTTTACTAGAAGATTTGAACTGCTTCAGCTCATTGAAAAGTCTGCCGAACCTAGCTTGCTCTTTTCAATCACGTGACCGGATGATGGATGGAAAGAGTTCAACCATCGTTTGATGTATGCTTCCTTTGGTTGAAACGAATTATGAAATATATTTTAGTGTTCATTACAGCTTTTCCTCATTCCATTTGATGAACTAAGTTTGAACTGCAGTTTTTTTGTGAAACAAAAATAAATAAATAAATAAACCGTAATCGTAATCGAACCGAACCGAACGGTTCGTTTCGGTTCGGTTCGGTTGGTTTGGGAAAATAAAAAACTGATGGATTTGGTTTGATTGATGGTTTTCCCTCTAAACCAATCTGAACAGCCCATGTGCACCCCTACTGAAGAATCATATTGTACAATAGGCTTTAATAATCTGTTTGAATGAGATGCTTTCCATCCTGGACTGATAATAACTCGGATCAACCCAAGATAGGTACAAACCAACCCAACTCAAATAGAAACTAGGTCAACCCAAGTTGAGCCCAAGAAACCACAAGAAAAAAAAAATCCTCAATCAGTCCTAAGCCCATGCCCTTACACACAATCCACTGTCAAGGGTGCACGGCTAACTTAATAGGATTAGTCAATGAAACATATATAAAGTTATTTTATTTTCAAAAATATCCATGTAGGACTCTAAAAATGATTATTAATTACTAGGGATATTGTCCGTACAACGGTTCTTAGACTTAACATTCACCCATGAACCGCCTAAGTCTAAGTACTTCCCACACAATTGCTTGTGCGATATCTTAGCTAGAGTCACGCGATATCACACACATTGGACTGTGAAATCCTAGGGCAATGCGATATCGCACCATTTGTCCAATCTTCACTTCCTCATGTATTAAGCTAGTCATCACAGATATATATAATAAAAAATAAAAAATTATCCCTAGCTAGGCCTGTACATTTTCTGTGTCATGATTCTCACATCTATAAAAATAAATAAACTAAACATCCATTGAATAAATATGAATACTTGAGAAATAGTATCTTAATTCTCTAATAAGGTTCAAGAACTGTTAATAGTTACTTTCCAACAATTCACAGTTTGATTAACTAAAACTGTCCTCATTAATTCTCTGAGGTGCGTCCCATAAATCCATCAGTGGGGCCCGCTAAGAAATCCAATCTGCTAGTAGGCATTGTATCCCAATATATTACCACTAATCAATATCTAATTCCAACTCCAGCCATATATAGTTGGCTGCACTGTAAGATTGCTAGATTTTATTTTAACTATGTGTTTTACAACGTTTAATCTAATAATGAGCCCAACTCTGATTAAAGTAAAATTTAGTCTAGAGTTGATCAAACTAATTAGTAATGACAGTTATTTCACATGGTTTGAGTTTTAGATATAGAACGTTCCAATGAAGGACTTATAATTTGGACATGGATGAATTAGGTCATGAGACTTGTCGAGCTCAAACCCGGTAACAGGTAAAAGCAAATCATGTTAACCCACTCAATCTTCCTTTTTTTATTTTTTCATTTATCATTAAGGTTGGGGTTATGAATTACAAACTTGAATATGTGAATCAGTCAAGCTGCAAATTGAAGCAAGTAAAGTCCTTTTTGCTATCTCTACTCTTGTTTCAAAAGAGTCATACAAAATAGAGCCATTAAATAAAAAAAGAGGCTAAAGCTCTTATTTTCATAAGCCCAAAAATAAAGGGAGAGCCCCCCCCAAAAAAATTAAAAAAATAAAAAAAGCTCCAATATGTTTTAAAAACTACATTTATATTTTACATGTGGCCCTCTAAAAATGGTTTTCCTACATAGTGCCCCCCACAATGTAGAGTTTCTGGGTCCGCCCCTGTCGAGGAACAAAACTAGGACCAGGTTTTCTTGATGAAATGCCTTGTTTAGAGATTTACTATTAAAGTGAAGGAGAAGTAAAGCCTCTATTTACAAAAAAAGACTCTAGGGTGGTATTGAAAGTATACAAATTCAAAATTTTCTCTTTTTTTTTTAAAAAAAAAAAAGTCAATATAAAATCCACGCCACGGGTGCTTATCAAGAGGTCATGCATCTTAGTAGTATCCTCGCTCATGACGTACGCTTGACTGTATTGATCATCAAGGCGTGCACGCACAATAATGTCACTGCACACAAAGGATTTGAACTAGTTAAAAAGAACTCAAGTAGTTAAAAAGAACTTGATCAAACAGTTGCTTTTCTGTACGTAATTTTTGGATACTTTATAAGTGGAGTGAAGTGAAATGAAAAGAATGAATAAAATATAAGTGAGTTATGATGATATTTTGTTTTTAGTTGTTTGAAATGGAATATTTTTGACTTTTTGTATAGGGAAATGGAGTTTTTTTATCTTTTAGTGAGTAAATGTAGTTGCTTTTTGACTTTTTTTGTAAAAGATGGAGGAAATTTTTTGGAAAAGTGCTTTTGATGGGATGTTTAACTTGACTTGACTTCACTTGACTATATTAGTAAAATTACTAAACGGGTAAGATGGGTAGTGGAACACATACGCTCAAACATTCACGTGCGCACATGAAGAGATAAAAGTTTGTTACACGTGCACTGCATACAGTATACAAGTAATACACGCTTTTGTTATAGTAACATACAAGCAAAGGAAAATATTCACCTTTCCCTTTGTTATGTATTGTTACTAGCAATAAAGGCCCGGGCTAAAGTAAGAATATATTTAGAATTAAATTAAAAAAAAAGATATTATTTAATTGAAATAAAGAGTATCATATAGACACTAGTGCACAAGTATAATTGCATATAATTGTCATACCATGATAATGTAATATGAAAAGAATCTATAAACTAAAAGTTTATGAAATAAGTATGTTTATAAAATATAATAAATAATGAATTTCGCTTCAAACATAAAGTTGAATAATAAATAATTCAAATCTTTGAAGAATAAGAAGATTGTGCAATTCATCCACTTGTTTATCGACTTGTTTCAGCATTAGTCACTGAGGTTGTCACTTGACTTTTTAATTGACCAGGTGCATTACTTGTCCCAATGGCTGAAGGGTTGATGTTATCTTTTATCTTCAATGCTATTGACATAAGTGAATATAAGTTAGTGAAATGAAACAATCTTTTAAAAGAGTTAATGAAAGCAGAAACAGAGTAAGTTAATGGCGGTAGTTTTCGAAGATAACGTCCGATTAAAACTAAAAAGTAGGGTTAAAATTAAATCGAAACCCTCCACTTTAATATATGAAAATTGAAAGACCTTTTTACATCCATTTTATATAAAAAAAAAAAAATTGTTTACATCTAAACTACTTTAAATTTCATTTGAAAAAAATGAAGACATGTAATTAATAATTAATATTACTAAAGAGGCTGAAATAAACTGCGTTATATTAAAATAATGGATAACCAATAAGCTAAAGTTTTCATAAAAAGCAAAAGGTCAAAGAATCAATGGCTGCAATCTTACAATCTTGGGCACTCAGATGCATCCTCTATCTACTGGTGGGGCCCATTGAGTCAACCTCTTAAACCGTTCAAACATGGGCATCATCAGCAAGCTGTCCTCCTCCTGACATTGAGGGCACTTTGGTTCCACAGAAGAGATTTTTTTAGCAGTGTGAAAATGACTCGACTGGGTTGGGCAGCCAGCTCAACCCAGTCCCTAAGACTGTTTAGCTCCTGGTGCCTGACTGGTAGGTCCAAACCAAACCTTTCAAAATGGTCAAGTGCAGGTTAAACTGGTAAAAAACAAGCAATTGCAACCAGCTTTTATGATTTCAATATTGATTCATGAGCATTTTCGTCATAATAATAATAATAATTTTTCATTCTTTTAAAAGCACTATGTAGTTGAATTTTCAAAATTTCATCATTGTGTGTGCTTAATGAAGGGTTTAAAGCCTAATTTTACAGTGAAAATCCTATTATTGCCTAATTTGTTTGTTAGACTACAACCAATGGTCAGGCTAGATTAATTATTTACAGTCTTAACTTATTAAGATCAAACCGTTTTATAAAGCCGTTCAGCATCTGGTCTAGTTTTTTTAACATTGAAGTGATGCATGAGTTCCAACAACTGGAAGGTCAGTAAATAAAATAATACAAAAAGAAATGAAGGGAGAGTCATAAGGTGTGAATTATATTATGATGAGAATGAATAACAGTTGATCATGAATCACATGAAACTTGACCATTTGTTAACAATGGTTGGTGGAGCCCATAAAGACAGTACTACCTCCAAACCCCCTCAACCGTTGAATTGGTGCAGCCCACAGAATCCCATTCATCCCAAGCTGTGGGCCACCTTTACCATCTGTCCATTGCCAAGATATCCAACGGCTATCTCATTCTCATCGTGTATCAATGAATTTTATTTGAGATTCAAGACTATCTTGTGTTTTGGGCATCCTAACTTTTATCTCAAAAGGCCATCAATCAATATATGTCTTATGATCAATATTTTGAGCTGTGGTCCACCCCAGAATTTTATTTGAGATTCAAGACTATCTTGTGTTTTGGGCATCCTAACTTTTATCTCAAAAAGCCATCAATCAACATATGTCTTATGATCAATATTTTGAGCTGTGGTCCACCCCAGATCAATTGACATGAGAGGTCATACGCTGAACTTGGGTGAATAATCCACATATCTTGCCGTTCCTCTTAATAAAAAAAAATGGAGTCTTTGTAGTTTTTTTAAGAAAGGAAGAAGTGAAAAGATTATATAGGGAAGATTGGTGGGGATGGAGAGATTTTAGGAGATTTAGATTAGAGAACAATGACATAAGATGGAAAGGGATTACAAACTGTATTAAACTAAACCTAGGATTAAGGATTAGAGATTTAAGAAAATCTGTATGTGTTGATATTTCAATGGAGGAGATTTAAG